>JAAIXJ010000551.1:24090-83517 GCA_013403705.1 Heliconius hermathena
TAAATTTATATTTCCATTTCTTCGCTCTGGTGTCGAGGTTAAGCGCGGCGTTGAGTTCTGCCACTCAACACGCAATGCCTCCAGAATTCGGCAGAAAGTGGGGAACGGAGTGTCTTAACACTAGGTTCCCTCTGCCTACCCTGCTGTGTGCGGGATACAGCGTGAAGCTAATTTAATTTATTTTTTTAATAACTTAATATAGTAAAATACTTTCAGTAATTTCCACTGAGTACTTAATTAAGATATGTATAATAATTAAAATCGACTAGTTGGTAAAATAAAATTTTGTGGTAAAATAAAAACAGGTGTTTTTTACAGTTAAATATAAGTTACAATATAAGTTAGAGGCAGTTGTGGCTCCCCCTGCACGTGGACCCGCATACAAGGGTGGACTGTAAATGCAACGGTTATAGGTTCGATTCCCATTCGGGGAAATTAAATATTTAATATTATAATTTCTTCGCTTTGGTAAAGACAAAGTACTCGTATAGATACATACTCGTATAGCCTTTAGAGATTAACGAAAAGTAAAGAACGGAAGTATCATAACACTAGGTTCCCAGGTTCCCTTTGCCTGCCCAAGTGTGGAATACAGCATGAAGCTAAAATACATATAAATGTTATTAAAATGAGAAATCTTTTGCAGGCATGTCTTAAGCGACGGCCGCTTAGTGGTTGGTGCCAGACGGTCCTTGGTGGACGCAGGTGGTGGTGGGAACAGCGCGGTACTCAGATGCAAAGCTTCTAATCGCGCAGGAGTTACACTATCTAGGCCGATGTTGTTGCAGCCTGGTAAGTGATGTTTTAATTTTTTTGGGAATAAAACCTATTAAGTTATTAATCAAATAATAATTTAATTAAAAAATAAATTTCATTATATTTATTTATTTTGTACTGTCGTGCTGTTAAATAGTTTCTCTGACGACTACGACTTTCTACGACGTCTACGATTTTGATTTTAACAAATATTTATATTGAAATTTCATACTATTTTAGATTCCCTAATCTGGTCAGTTTTGGGTGAAAACGAGTGGAAAATGTACAATGAAACAGTACCATTAAATATGCTTAAACATTTTTTAAAGTGTTACTTTATAAAAAGACGTATAAAATGAACGTAGTGGGATTTGAACCCGTGCCTCTTTGGAAACCATCCAAGCGCTTTGTTCAACAAAGCCAATACGTTCTCGTATGGTTAGTGTTAAGTCACTCTGTTTTTTATATTATTTGCCGCTGAATTTTGAAGGCAGCGCTTATTGAGTGGCGGATATTAACGCCGCGCTTTTTCTCGACATCATGGCAAAGAAATTAAAAACTATTAAATGTTTCGTTTCCTTGAGCAAGAATCGAACCCACAACCTGTCGCGTTACAGTTACATATTGTACTCCTGCGCCACTACTGATCTCCAACACAAAAATATCGTAATCTTATTTATGACTTCGAACACATGTCCTATGATCCGAATCAGGAGTTATTTACTACTATACATGCATAGTAAATAACTATCTGCAAATTAATTATACCATTATTTTTGTTTTTACAAACGACACAAACACACGACTGGCCTCAATTGTATAATTGAGGCCAGTCGTGGCGCAGGAGCGCAAAGTTTACACTTTGTGCCCCTGCGCCACGAATGGCCGGCCTCCTTGAGTGGGGATCGAACCGACTGGTTGTGGGCTCGATCCCCACTCGAGGAGATGAAATATTTACTTAAATTTATATTTCCATTTCTTCGCTCTGGTGTCGAGGCTAAGCGCGGCGTTGAGTTCTGCCACTCAACACGCAATGCCTCCAGAATTCGGCAGAACGTGGGGAACGGTGTGTCTTAACACTAGGTTCCCTCTGCCTACCCTGCTGTGTGCGGGATACAGCGTGAACCTGGTTTTTTTCATACCAGTTCAAATGCGATGTTATATAAAAAGGGCCATTATTATGATATTAAAAATTCAATTACTTACCAGTTTTCCATCGACAACAGCCCGTCTAGACTAATCATATTAAAAAGCAATTCTTATTCATAGTAAACATTAGATCAGAATGTAGCTCTATAATGGATGATCCTTTCTAAAATTTCATAATATTTCAAGCAAAAACAGTTTTATATTATACAAATTTGTTAATGTCACGCTGTAAGCCACACATGGCAAGGTAGGCAGAGGGAACCTAGTGTAAAGACACTTCGTTCCCCATTTTCTGCTGATTTGTCCAAGTATTGCGTGTTGAGTGGCGGAACTTAACGCCGCGCTTTACCGTCTTGCTAATATAACATCAGGAATAATGTATTTATTAAAAAAATATATAGACTAAATTAATGCAATAATTAATAATTAATGCAAAACAAAAATTGCGACACGAAACAAATAACAACAGAGGCTGTCATGGCGGAGTGGCACAAACGTGTAGCTGTAATCGCGTAAAGGTCGTAGACCTTACAAAAACAAGTCAAAATAATATTTTTTTTATTCAAATATAAAATGTTTATACAACCATTGAGATTTGTTATTATTGAGGTACTTTTCCTTCAAGTCCAATGATAATAGCGAAAACGTAAACAACAGATGTACGGGAAGAGGCCAAAACAAATTACAACTTTGAGTTGAGTTGAGTTGAACCAATTAACTTTCCGTTACAGCGAGGAAAATATGGAATAAAATGAAAAACAGCCCACGGCCGCCTGAGTTTTTACACGGGAAAACTTTTAATTAAGGGATTAAAAATGACATTAGAGAGAGTTTCAAACAAGTTTTCCTTTTGTTCATCGCGTGTTTACAAGAAAAAATTATTACAGCGAAATACAATGATGAAACATTGTATAAACAATATTAATAATGTTAATTATTTTAAGATAAAGACAATAGGTACATAAAATATTTAATAGTAGAAGACGTTTAATAGTAGATGTTCAGCTTCACGCTGTATCCCGCATATAGCAGGTTAAAGCACTCCGCTAACCACTTTGCACCAAACTCTGGAGGCAATGCGTCTTGAGTAGCTGCACTCAATACTGCGCTTTACCTCCACACTACAGCTGATAAAAAAAAA
This sequence comes from Heliconius hermathena, assembly GCA_013403705.1. NCBI lineage: Eukaryota > Metazoa > Arthropoda > Insecta > Lepidoptera > Nymphalidae > Heliconius > Heliconius hermathena. The sequence goes on from JAAIXJ010000551.1 coordinate 27,137, forward strand.
GTATATATTAAATATTTAATTTCTTCGAGTGGGAAACAAACCCACAATCTGTATATTAAATCTCTTGTCACGTCCTTAGGCCCTGACGCTACGATTGGCGTCGATATATAGCAGATTTTATAGCAAAATATTATCTATATGAAATTATGATATAACTAAAATAGACTAGCTCGTGCCAAAACAATAAAATTCCGAGATTTAGAGTAAATAGGCTTATAATAAAAATGCTATTACAAAACAAATTTCACGTTAGAACATCAATTTGATGTCGTTTTTTTAACGTCCTGCACACAGTGAGGGAACCTAGAGAGAGAGAGGGAACCTAGTGTTAAAACACTCCGTTTCCAATTTTCCGCCGAATTCTAAAGGCATTGCGGAACTCAACGCCGCGCTTTGCATCCACATCAGAGCGGAAATAGATATATTAAATATTTAATTTCCTCAAATGGGAATCGAATCAACAACTTGTCACGTTTACCGTCACATTTTTTGCTACGCCACGCCACGACTGGCCTTAATTGTGTTTGAATCATTGAAATGAGTTCTTCAATTATATTAGGCACATGAAAAGAAAAAATATTTAATTCCCATTACTTTTCTGCAAAATATGGAAATATGGAAAGTTTTAATTAAAGATTAAACATTATTATATTTTTCGTCCTGAAAACGTTGTTCTCCTAAAGTATTTTTTATTCAGTATATAATAATATTATGGATTTTTTGTGTGGAGATGTCTTCTTGTTGCTGGGTGCTTGAGCGATTAGTTGGCTAATGTAATAACATCGAGTTTTTTTAAGAAACTTTCTAATAAGCTTTTTACAAGATGGGATAATTGTTTACAGCTCATTTTTTGTTTAATATTTATTAAGATCTTCATTGTTGAGGCCAGTCGAGGCGCAGGGGCACAAGCGTGTGCCTGTCATAGGTTGTGGGTTTGATTTCCACTTGAGGAAATGAAATATTTAACCTTTTTTATTTCGTCGATCTGGTGTAAAGGGAAGGTGTTGTGCCACTCAAGCCAAAAATTTGGCGGAAAGTGGAGAGCAGAGTATGTTAACAATAATCTCCGTCTGCCTACCATGCCACATGCGAAATACAGCGTAATGCTAAAAAAAAAGAAAAAAAATACCTTGATTTATAAAAATTAAATCACCTAAATTGTGCCTGGAGCCTATTAACTAGGCCTCAGGCATCATCTATATTTACTATTGCATAGGTATCTCTCGTATCTCGCGGGGTTGTTGAGATGGGAGCCAACGTGAATTATTATTGTTCTTCACTTTCCACTTATTCAGAGATTATTATTGTTAAAACACGATTTTGCGAGTGAAATTAAACACAAAAAACAAAAACAAGATTTATTGGACGCTTAATAAATATATATTTTTTTTTTATCCGCTTCACGCTGTATCCCACACGTAGCAGGGTAGGCAGAGGGAACCAAGTGTTAGGACACTCCGTTCCCCACTTTCCATCGAATTCTGGGGGCTTTGCTTAGACACCAGAGCGAAGAAACGTAATTATAATAATAATACGAAATATAAACATTTAACACGCACTCTCCACTCAACACGCAATGCCTCCAGAATTCGGCAGAAAGTGGGGAACGGAGTGTCTTAACACTAGGTTCCCTCTGCCTACCCTGCTGTGTGCGGGATACAGCGTGAAGCTAATTTAATTTAATTTTTTTTTTATAAACATTTAAATTGTAATTAATTCCAAAATAGGAAAAAAAATTCTTCATATTAAAATCTCATTTCTAATAATTAAGGCACTAACAACAGATTGAAAGGACAAAAAAATGAAAGCGGGAGGCACTTCAATCTTATTCTTATTCAAATGAGTTTTGAATAAAGTATACGATACTTTGATGTTACGTTGTTATGCTTCCCTAATATTTCCTTAATCCAAGTATATTAGAAGCAGAAATGAATGTTTTAATAATAATAAATGTGAATAATAATATTTATTTCTTAGCTTTTATGTCGTCGTGACGGTTGCGGGTTCGATACCCACTTCAGGGAATTAAAAAAATTAAACAACTTTACGCTGTATCCCGCACACGGCACGGTAAGCAGAGGGAACCTAGTGTTAAGACACTCCATTCTTTACTTAACTCTACGCCGCGCTTTGCCTCGACGCAAGAGCGAAGAAATTAAAATGTAAATTTAAATAAATATTTTATTCCTCGTGTGGGGATCGAACCCACAACCAGTCGTTTTTCAGTCGCACTTTGTGAGGCACAAAGCGCCACGACTGGACTTCAGGACTTCATGATTTATTATTTATTAATATATTAATTTCTCCTCTCTGGTAGCAAAGTAAAACGCGGCGTTTAGTTTAGGCCCTCTGTTAGCCTATATACGGGATACAGCGTGAAGCTGAAGGAAAAATATTAACCATATTGAACTTAATCTTGCAAACAATTTAAATAAAAGGTTATTAATACTACAGATAAAAGTTTTAATATTCATTTGCGTAAAAATAAGCTTACAGAATCTATGAACTGACGATAAAGTGCAATGTGAATTTTTCAAAATACAAAGATATATTGTATCTAAACGTTAAACCCAAAAACAAAATGTTTTTTTTTTTCTGTTTTCTTTACTATAGTAAAGAAGTATCAATTTGCTTATTTAGAAAACGTATAAAAAGTTGAACGTCCACACATACGCGTTGGAGGAGACGCGGGTTCGAGTCCCGCTACTTTCAAATTTTTATACTTTTTCTAAATAGGTATTTTTCTTTTCTAAGCGTGGATTAACACTTTAAAATGTTAAAAATAGTATCAATTTCCCAAATTAAGCTTTCGAAAATGATGATTTTGTTTACCGTTGTATATTAATGTTGTATAAACTTTTAAAACACACGTTTCCCAATTTAGTTAAGCGTACATATATATTCCTTTGACCCTATTACAGTATAAATTAGTTACTGATGGATAGGTTGTTTTATAAATAAACCTAGTAATTACACGAAATTAATTGAACATGCCGCATGAAAAACCAATTTCATTATAAATGTATCACATTTGTATAAACCGCGGTAATGTTGAATAAATATATTATTTGCTCGTATGTTTACAATATATTGGTAACACTACAGTTATATTTTGTAATGCATCCATAAAGTAAATAGTATTAATATTAGTTTTAATATTAAATAGTTCATAATATTTAATTTTATTTATTAACCAACGTACAGGCTAATACTAAAATGTTTATTGATGCAAAAATGCAAAATAAGCGTTTTTTTAATTATATTTTCAAGCAGAGGGCATTTGAGAGCAAGGAAACCCGGTGTTAAGAAATTCCGTTTCAATTAAGACACTTCCGTTTCCATTCTTCGCTGAATTCTGGAGACATTTCGTGTTGAGCTGAGGAACTCAACACCGCGTTTTGCCTTGTTACCGGAGGCAGGAAAAGAAAATATTTAAAATTTCATTTCCTCGACTGGGAATCGAACCCATAATATATAATGTTTCTCAATTTATTTTCTGCCTCAAGTTATAACTTTCTTTTTATCAACTGATATTTTGTTTAACACAGTGGAAGACAATGTACTATCGCACATAGTGCGTCAGCTGACTCCAGCAAAAATTGGCGGTTCTGTGGTACTTCGTTGCGAAGTGTCACCCCAGTTCGGCTTAGCTGATATCACGTGGCTGCAGGATGGCCTGCCTCTATCTGCAGGGTATATGGGATCTGGTATGTTGAAAAATTTATACTAATATAATAAAGCGGAGGAGGTGGTTGTTTGTTTGTTCAATCTCAGGATCTATTGCTTCGATTTACTTTTTTTTTGGTTTTATATGAAAAGTAAATTCTGGAGGAGTGTTATAGGCTATATATGATTATTGTGTAACGAAATACAAATAATAATAAACGCCATCGAATTGCTTTAAGCGCGTGCGCTGCAAAAATAGTTAAATATATGTCAGTACATTGTATGACAAAAATATTAAATTTTATTAGTTCTCAAAAAAAGTCCGCGACGCCGCATATCTATCTCTTATAAATAAGTAACAATAAGGCAATTTGTGACAAAAAATAATTGAAAATTGCAGGATATGCCACCGATTTTTATTTGACATAGATATTGAAACTTACGGCCGAAATCTCCATAAAAAAATAATGAAGATAAGTCTCGGCTTTTATGATTTGGACGTATAATTTTCGAGAAAATGTAAAATTAAAATAATTCAACGCTATGTATATGGCCGCAAGCCTAGGTTCGACTTGCGCAGGGGGCGTCCTTGCCGCCGATTAAATCCTCTAAAGCAGTCACGTAGTGCTTGCACTTTCTAAGAATTAAAAAAATAGGTTATTCATGATTTAAAGTATCAATCTATTGGCAAGTGCAGCATAATAAAAGTATTATAGGTGATGTGCGGGCGAAGCCGCGAGTGGGCCGCTAGTCTTTTATATACTCATATAGTCACTTCATATATTTACACTACTCTCTTTTTGTTTGCGGAATACGTAAAAAAAATATATTATAAATAGTTATGCTTCGTACATTACACTTTCTGAGACCAGTCGTGGTGCATGTGCATCAGCGTGCGACCGTAAACCTGACAGGTTGTGGATTCGGTTCCCACTCGAGGAAATGAAATATTCGATATTTTTGTCTCCACGCTCTGATAACAAGGCAAAGCGGCGTTGAGTTCCGCCAATCAACACGTAATGATTTCAGATTTCGACGGAACGTTAGTTGGTTCTGTTTCTCTAGTTTATATGCAATAATATAAATCGTAAGTAATATTCTAGAGACCCGATGGATATCGGGCGCGGGCGGTTTGCTACTTGGCGCGGACCTCACGCAGGCTGACTTACAAGCTGAATATTCGTGTTTGGCTCTCGACACTCCGAGCCCCACATTGAAACTAACAACAGATGGTATGTACACTTTATTATAGTGCTTTATTAAATTATGAATATATATTAATACTACTTATTTAGAAAACGTATAAAAATTTGAAAGTACCGGACTCGAACGTATGGCTTGGTGGTCAGACAGTCTGGTCGGTTTCCAGGAGGCGCGGGTTCGAGTCCCGATACGTTAAAATTTTTATACGTTTTCTAAATAAGTATTTCTCTTTCCTAAGTGTGGACTTACACTTTAAATATATATTAATACTATATCTGTAAAGCCATTGTACTATATTATTTTTTTAGCTTAACTTTGTATTCCGAACATAATAGAGTAGGCAGAAATCTAGTGTTAAGACACTCCGTTCCCCATTTTCCTCGGAATTCTCGAGGCATTGCGTTAGTTGCGAAACTAAACGCCCCTTTTCAGTTGTCTAAAATTCTATTATAATGTTCAAATTTAAATCGAAGATAATTAATAACTAGAGTACCGACTACAAAACAAGTAGACTCTTTATATGCTTAGTCGTATTTTATGATAATGAGTTGTATAGCATGATTTCGGCCATTCAACGCGCAATGCCTTCACAATTCTGCGGTGAAATGGGAGCGGAGTGTCTTAACACTAGGCTCCCTCTGTCTACCCTGCAATATTCGGGATACAGCGTGAAGCTGGAAAAAAACAAAAAAAACAATAATATTGTGTAATAACTATTGTCAGAGTTCTGTTTGTACTTCACAAGTTTTCTCACGACCGTAACATCTTATATCTAACCTATAGACTATATTGTTTTTAACTTTTGTTTTGTCGAACAGACAGCACTTGGCTGGAAAATATCGAAGTGAATAGTGTAGAAGCTCGCTCTGGAGATACTGTTTTACTTCCGTGTATTTTGAGACATATCAACAAACATACTATAACGTGAGTATGAGCTATTTTTTTATTAGTAAATATTAATATAGTATATATTTGTAAATATGAATATATAAGTAAGAAAAAAAATGTATCTAAAGAGTTACTAACAAGAATGACCGTGAAGTGATTAATATTCGATAATATATATATTTTATTTTTAGTATCACGCTGTATACCATTACTGTATCCCGGAGTAGGCAGAGGGAACCTAATGCTAAGGCTCCGTTTCCCACTTTGTGCACGCAACACTTCGAAAATTCGTTTCGAAGTGTTGCGTGTACAACTCAACGCCGCCTTATGTCTTGTTACCAGAGCGAAGAAATGAAAATTTTAGTTAACAATAATTTATTTCCCCGAGTGGGAATCAAACCCACAACCTTCGCGTGCCACATGCTTGTGTCACTGAGAGACGATGGCTATTCTATTTGAATTCACAAAAAATGGCTACAAATATTCAGTACAAAATTAAATCATCAGTTGGCAGCGACAGGAAGCAAACGGCGTGTGGGTGTCGGCGGGTGAAGGTGTCGTACGCGGCGGTACGCTGGTGCTGCCGAGCGTACGCTCACACCACGCCGTACGATACGCGTGCTCGCAAGGAACTGAGTCGTCCCCGCGGGTTATTGTGCGATTGGTTGTTTTTGAACCTTTGACTGTTACTGTTACTCCAAATCCTTTGGTTAGTATCTTTATGTACGATACATATTGTTTTTAAGGTTCCGTACCTCAAAAGGTAAAAACGGAACTCTTATTAGTCCTTGTTGAAAACCCGGGTATTTACGAATAATGGGACGATAGCAAGAAGTGAGAAATGTAGTACAAATAAAGAAAAAAAAATCTAATATTTTTACTGTTCTGATATACAGATAAATCTATTGAAAACCTATAATTACAGATAGAAAATCCTACAAAATGTGTGTATACGTCCTTATACCTAAGTTTGTCATTTTATAAGTTGTCCTTCCCGTTGGTCTACGATTCTAAAATTGGTACGGAATCCTCGTTCCGATATGACCGATATTCTATCTGCTATATATTTTAGATTTTTCTTATTTCTTATATGTTGTTACGCGCCACCCGGCTCGTCGGCAACTCTCGGGTAGCGTCGCCGAGCGGTTGGGGAGGGATTTGGCGGGAAAGGAATGACGCGCGCTTATAATGTCAAATTTGGGCGGGAAAATGTTTTGGTTGGAGTGAGCAGTACAGTGGATTAAAATTAACAATATTGTAGGAAATATAGCTATTGGAAGTGAATAAGTGTTTCAATATCTACTTTTTGCGTTACAATATATAAAATCCATATAATTATTGTATTTTACTAAGTACCGATTATATAGAAACTGTTTTTAATGGGAACAAATTGGCTATCTAAATACAGCCAAATTTCAATATAAAAACATCCTTAAAACAACAAATTACATTTTAGATGTTAGGGACTGGAGGCACAGGTCATTTTAATTGTTCAGTGCACGGCGGTAGAGGGGGAGGGGTCACGATAAGTTGGCAGCACGAAGGCCGTCCCCTACACTCTCCTCAATCAAAACTAGCCATTGGCCCCGTCCGACCACATCACGTTGGCCTTTACCAATGTACTGCGTACGATCATTCAGATTCTGCTGTTGCTGGTGCCGAACTGGTTATAGCTGGTAATATTTTATTTTATTTTATTTAATAATGTAATGTATTTCTTTTTATTATTTTAACTTTATAATTGATAGCAGACATACAAAATTTTATTTGAATAACTTTGGACTAAGTTTAAATACAATTTAGTAGCCTTTTAGTAGCCATTTTCATCATCTTTTTTCCGTCGAATCTTGGAGGCATTGTGTCTTGGGTGGCAAAACTTAGCACCGTGCTTTGTCTTGCTTAATTAGTTAATATTTTTCTTCAAGATTACCGATTACTATGTATATATACAAAATATTAGCCCTTGTGAATGAGATTATGCGTTTCAGACAGACCGCCGAGATTGATATCGACATTTAGTGAGGCTATAACTCGAGTGGGTCAAACTATAGCGTTCAGGTGTGCGGCCAACGGTATACCTTCACCTAGAATAGTTTGGACGCTGGACGATAGACCATTGCCATCTGCTCCTGAAAAGTAAGGAAGTTCTAGAAAATATGTGAAACTTTGAAGTTTCTTTTTTTTTCTATGATTTTCTTTGTTTTCGATCGATCGATCGTAATGTATTTTTTTAAAAGTTAAAACTGATTATTTTGTAAATACTTAATTAATTTATTGTAACTATAAATAATATTATAATTTTTAAGCTTTTAGGCAAATGTAGGTCAATGTTTTCAATCGATACATTTTTAAAATAAAACAATATAAAAAATGAAGTTTTCAATGAAAATATTTATACTTTTAGATATAGTGTAAACACAAGAGCTGAAGCTCTAAACGGCGGAGATGAAGGAAGTATAGTGTCTACTCTTAGTATAACTATAAGAAGTGCAGACGAAGGTGGCCGATATGGCTGTAATGCTACTAACACCGGAGGTTCCCACGCCCATCATGCCAGATTAAATGTTTTTGGTAAGTTTATAATAGACTTAAGTCCATTTCATAGGAGACTGAAACGATTGTATACATTCTTGGGCCCAAAATGTAAAGAAATGAAATTGGTATGATTTGGTTAAAATGTGTCATTATTAAGAAAACACATATCGTAACTGTAAAAATGAAAGCAGTAGTCGTTGAAAATATCAAACAAACGGGAGAAAGCACTCAAAATGCATCGAAACGAACAATCCAGTAACGCAAAAAATGCAAAAATCATTAGCCATCCTTGCCTGTCAATGTCAGTAAGTTTAAATGTCAATAAGCTGTCAAATCCTTTATTTAAAATATATTTTAATCGATTCAGAGTGGTTTTCCTTTTGTTTTTTCAGTAATTAATTGTCATTTTCTTTATTTATACTGTAATTTTGTGCACTAATAAGTGCGTTAAAATACTTAGACTTGAGTTATTTTTGTAGTACTGTACTGAATTATTTATATCGATTAAAGATCTAAAACTATTTTTCTATTTTTTTTCCGCTTCCAGATAGTCAATTGGGCTGTCTTTTGGTATACTAAAATTGAAAAAAAAAAATTTGAGACCATACTTCAACTCTATACATTTGGGTCCACTATTTCCCGTCTGCTTTCTATAATAAAATGTTTAGTTGAAAAGATAATTTATTATTAGTAAAATAATATATTTTAATTAATGTTTTTAATAAAAAGTTTATTTTAGGTCCTCCAAATATACGATACTTGCCACCAATTCACGTCAAAACAGATATAGATGTGACAATTTACTGCCCATACTCTGGATATCCTCTAAAGTAAGTTCTCCTGTAGAGTTATAAATGCAATCATATCTATAACTTACCTAGTCCAAAAACAGTCCAAGCCGCATTAAATAAATTGGAATATTGAATGATTTTGTTTCTTTTAGAGAAGTCGTTTGGAAACGTGAGGATGGTTCTTTGATAGAGTCAGCTTTAGAAAGTAACGATGAACGTGGTATGTTACGTTTGACGGCCATCAGGAGTGCTATAGCGGGCACTTACACTTGTGAAGTGAGGGCAGAGAGTGGAGAACTAGCAAGGAGGACTGTTCGTATTGAAGTACACAGTAAGAACAATTTATTGGTTTTATATTAATAAGTACATTTTATTATTTAAAAAAATATATGGGATATCTTTTTAGGGTTCCGTAAAGGTAGGTAAAAACGGAACCCTTGTAAGATAACTTTGTTGTCTGTCTGTCAATACCATTTAGCTCAAGATTCCGTAGAGGTATCAGACTGAAATAAATATTAAATAATCTATGGTTCCTTAAAGCACAGCAAAAATTAACATTCTTTATCAGCGCAATCAAATGATACGAGCAATTTATCCATCGATTTTACTACATCCTGAATAATTTAAGCATTGTAGGTCAATGGTTTCCATACTAATATACGGAAACCTTAATGGGCAAGTACGACTCGAACTTAACCGGTTTCAATTTTTATATACTTTGTTTATATTCTCATCATACAACTCTCTCTCAACTCATCCTTTTCTTACAAATGTATATTATAAAATGTTCTAATATAGCAAGAGGCATTTTACAGAATTTATGTAAAATTTCCTAAACAGAACCTCCAAAAATAGCGCCGTTTCAATTCCCTGAAGAGCTGGAAGTCGGTGGTAGCACACAAGCTACTTGTAGTCTAGTTTCTGGAGACAAGCCAATACAGTTTTCTTGGTTAAAGGATAATTTACCAATACCATCCACACTTAAGGTATGTTTCGTTCATAAAATTTTATCCTTTTTTTTTTAGCTTCACGTTGTAACCCGCACACAGCAGGGTAGGCAAAGGTAACCAAGTGTGAGGCATTGCGTGTTGAGTGGCGGAACTCAACGCCGCGCTTTGCCTCTACACCAGAACGAAGAAATGAAAATATAAATGAAAATAAATATTTTATTTCCTCCAGTGAAGATCGAACCCAAAACCAGTCGATTTTACAGTTAAACTCTGTGCCCCTGCGCCACGATTGGCCTCAATAAAAATAAAACAACATTATCTAAAATTTAATTCAATTTTTGATAATGTTATTTGAAGTAAAACAATTGAAACTTCACAATTGATTTATCAGGTTGAACAGAAAAATATGGACTTTTTTACAATATTGGTGATTCAAGATTTGAACTCTATGCACAGTGGAGAATATTCGTGCAAAGCAACCAATGATTTTGGAACCGTCAGTCATAGTGCATCTTTAATTGTGAAAGGTATTTATTTAAAGTATATATAGCGACTTATTAATATTTTTATACGTGATTAGAATTTAAAAAATAAATAAAAATGAACAAATGTAATAGAAAAAACTTATAAATAAAACATTTTTCGATTAGAAAAACAAAAGTATATTGCCTTTTTTCCGTCCGAATTCGAGACATTACGTGTTGTTGAGAAATTGAAATAAGACATTAAATTAGGTAAGCATTGAACCTGCAAGAAATACATTTACAATGAGACCCACTGTGCCATTTGGGTCAAAACACTATTAAATTACGATATAAAATCTTAGAATGGCATAATAAATAAAGCAGCCTCTCCGCGCAGAGGCTCCCACGTGGGTGTGGCGGCCGCAGAACACGTCGGTGTCGGCCGGCGCCGCCGTGCTGCTGCCCTGCTCCGCCAAAGGGCAGCCCCTGCCGAGGATAGCTTGGGAATACTCCTCCGGCAAGTACAATATTGTGTTAAAGAGTTTTTACGTCACTTAAAACTACATTAAGATAAACAAAAAAAAAACGACAAACAAATAGAACTTGAGGCCAGTCAGGCAGAGGCAGTGCATGCAGCATGGTTATGGGCTTGATTCCCACTCGAGGACATGAAATATTTATTTAAATTTATATTTTCTTTTATTCGTTCTGGTATTGAGGCAAAGCGCGGCGTTGTGCCACTTAAGACACAATACCTCCAGATTTCGGAGGAATGTGGGTAATGGAGTATCTTAACACTAGATTTCCTCTACCTATCTTGCTGTGTGTGGGATATAGCGTGAAGCTGATTTAATTAATTTTTTAAATAGATCTTAGTAAGTTATAGCTTAGAACTCATTAAGTTAAATTGACCATACACTGCTTTACATCAATCAAAAATTCGAGTTTATAGTAGCAGAATCTAAGACCTCACTCTGTCTGAGAAGATTTGTCCTACTTATGGATTGTCAAATAAAAATAACTAAAAATTATGTATGACGCAAGACATCTTTTATGTTAAGCAAAGTAACACTGGCGGCAGGTACAGATGGTAACTTCAAGGATGTTTTCTGTATACTTTCTCAATAAGTAGTCTATCTCACAAGAATAAATTGTCAATACTTTTATAATTTTAGTACAGACATAAAAACCAAATGAAATTTCCAATATAGAAGGCGAAAACTGGCGTCATATACTGTGGGGCCAATCTGACACTGCGGACAGCGAAGGCGCAATCTTATCGGATGGAACAGTGTGGTTGCGAGCAGCATCTCCAGAACATGAGGGCTGGTATCGATGTACAGCCAGGGTTCAGCATTCCTTTCTGCATCATTCTTTCTTTCTTGATATAAGAGGTAAATAAAAAAAAACTATAAATAACAGACAAATCGAAAGTAGAAAAAAAGAGAAATTAAGTTTGCATTTTACGTCTCTATGTTATTAAACTTTAAAATCGAACTAAAATAACCAGAAAGAGGGGAATAAACGCGAAGAAATAAAACATTTCTTTAAATTAATATTTTTATATCCTTGCTTAACAGAGCAAAACTAGTGGTATTCTAGTCAAGGCCAAGCGCGGCGTTGAGTTCCGACAATCAACACTTTGTGTGTTGATTGTCGGAACTCGACGCTTCCAGAATTTGGCGGGATAAATGGGAACTGAGTATCTTAACAATAGGTTCCATCTGCCTACCCTACTATGAGCGCGATACAGCGTGAAGCTGATTTATTTATTTAATTTACTTTTGAACTTTCGTCCAGAACCCCCAAAACTTTCCCGGGGAGGCGGTTCAGGTGAGACCAGGTGGGTGGTGCGCGGGTCCACCGCCCGCCTCACGTGCACGGTGCGCGGCGAGCCCGAGATACATATACATTGGACTCACGATTCGAGACCTTTGGCTTTGCAGTAAGTTGTTTTGTTACTTGTATAAATAAATCATTTAGCTAACATCTTTTTGCTCAGAGGGACTAGCGTGTAGCTGTAACGCGACGGTTGTGCGTTCAAATTTCACTCGAGGGCACATATTATTATTTATTAATATTTTTATTTCTTTGCTGTGGCACTAAGGCAAAAAATGCGGCGTTGAGTTCCACCACTCAGAACGCTATGCCTCGAAAATTCGTTGAAAAGTAGAAATCGGAGTGTCTTAACACTAGGTATGTTTATCTATCCTACTATTTGCAGGATATAGCGTAAAGCTGAGAAAAAATATATAACAATAATATAGGATTTCAGTTTATCAGTTAGTAAAAGTTATGTCGAAAATAATAAAATAGTAAAACCTATTTTTCAAAAATTTTACTTCAAGCATGCCTTTTTTCTTGCTTCGTTAATATTTATTTTAATGAAAAAAAAGAAGATATTTAATTTTAATTAAAAGAAGATATTTAATTTTAATTATATCTCTCCGTGAGTGTCACTTATCAACTATGTAGAGAACATTAAACTGTCGTATCGGTTCTCCAAGCGTACATTTTATAATACACAATATGGATAACATTAATTGAAAACAGTAGAACGGAAGTAGGTTGTATAGAGACGACGCTGTGACATATTACTCCTAGCGATGACATATTAGCTAGTGACGCTAGCCATATTTTTTTAATATCGGTGTCATTCAAGTAAATAAATATCTTAATTTATTTATTATTTATTTTATTGCCAGTCATGGCGCAGGGGCACAAAGTGTGCCTGTAAATCGACTGGTTGTGGGTTCGATCACCACTCGAGGAGATGAAATATTTATAAAAAAATAAAATCAAAATCAGCTTCACGCTGTATCCCGCACATAGGTGTAGGCAGAGGGAACCTAGTATTAAGACACTCCGTTCCCCACTTTCTGCCAATTTCTGGAGGCATTGCATGTTGAGTGGCGGAACTCAACGCCGCGCTTTGCCTCGACACCAGAGCGATAAAATGAAAATATAAATGTAAATAAACATTTCACTTCCTCGACCACTCGATTTTATAGTCACACTTTGTGCCTCTGCACCACGACCGGCCACAACTATCTTAATAACATTAGTTTTATAATTTTTGAATATGAAATATTAATTTCAGATAAAAATATGTTGCAAACATAAAGGTTAACTTTGTTGGCGGCTTAGTTTAAAAATTCTGATTCTTGGTATTTTTTTGTTTTTATTAAAGCGTTTGAGATAACTAGATATTGCTGTCGTTAAATATATAATCAGCAATTTACTTATTTATACAAAGAAAGTAAAAATATAATCTTTAACATTTTTTTTCGCCTGGAACACAAAAATATAGAAAATTCAAAAAAATACAAATTGACATACATTTTTAACTTCACGCTGTATATAAATCCCAAATATAGCAGTGAAGGCAAAGGGAACCTAGTGTTACCACACTCCGTCGCCCACTATCCACCAAATTAAAGAAATGATTGCCTAGACTCCTTATTATTTTTAACAAGTTTGAAGACCACTGTCTGTTTTAAATCCCAGCTTTAACTAATTAGTATGATTTTATACAAATAGTATTAGTCTGATAAATCGAAGATTAAATTCAAAATTAGAACGGATTAATCGATGAAATGGTTGTATATTAATGAATCTGATAACCGTGGACAGAACCTAAATTTGCCTATTCCTAATATTTGTTAATTATTTTATTCCTCTAATAATATTTAAAAGTTATTTTAGTTGAGGCCAGTTGTGGCTCAGGGGCACATGCGTGTGACTGTAAGCGCGACTGATTGTGGGTTCAAATCCTATTCGAGAAAATTAAATATTTAATATTTACATTTGTTCGCTCTAGTGTCGAAGGAAAACGCCGCGTTGATTTCCGTTACTCAACACGCAATGTCCTAACCCTAACCCTGCTGTATGCGGGATAAAACGTGAAGTTGAAAAAGAAACATATAATAGGAATTGATTTGATTAAACTAAGTAAGTAAAAGAAGTGACTTTCCGAAAACTACTATTTAGTACAATACCCAGTCATTCGGAAACAGCGCATTCAATAATTCACTTTAATTTGGACGCTTAATATTGAGAATAGTTTGAGAACAATTTCGTGACAATTTGGTCATTGATAAATTCCCATCTCGATGTTGTCTTAACGTTACAAATTAAAGTTATTGTATAATATATATAATATTCAATAATTTTTTTATAATATTCAATATTTTTTTTATAATATTCAATTTTTTTTTATAATATTCAATTATTTTTTTATAATACTATATTCAATTATTTTCGTTACGTGTGAAGTAGAAATTTAAATATACGAGGTAATAGGTACAGAGTTCTAATTAAGAAATGTAGCACGCGTTGTAATTAACAAATTATGGATTATTCGATAAATACTAAGTTATGGCTTATTCGACAAATATTACGGCGCAGCGGCACAAAGTTTGACTGTAAAACCGACTGGTTGTGGGTTCGATCCCCACTCGAGGAGATGAAATATTTACTTAAATTTATATTTCCATTTCTTCGCTCTGGTGTCGAGGGAAAACGCAGCGTTAAGTTTTGCCACTTAACACGCAATGCCTTCAGAATTTGGCAGAAAGTGGGGAACGGAGTGTCTCAACACTAGGTTCCCTCTGCCTACCCTGCTGTGTGCGGGATATAGCATGAAGCTGATTTATTTTTTTACTTTATAAATTATACTCGAAGTTAAAACTAGTGTAGTATAGTATTTCTTATAAACTTACAACTGTTCCTACATTATGACATTACAAAGACCAATGAGACCACCGTTTCTTTCAGATTTTTTGTCTATTCTAAAGACATTGGTGGTATATTCTAAAGCTATACTTTATATAACCAGATATTTATTTAAATTTAAATGAGAATAAAAAAATCTAATGTAAATTGTACTTTATGACAATGGTTCATATTTTGTTTTGTAGCTTCACGCTGTATCCCGCACATAGCAGAGTAGGCAACGGGAATCTGAGGATTTATCATTAAAACATTCCGTTCCCATTAAAAAACTTCCGCTCCCCCATTTTCCACCGATTTTAGAGCCATGGCGCGTTGAGTGGCAGAACTCAACGCCGCACTTTTCCTCCAGTTACCAGAGCGAGAAAATAAAAAAAATTAAGTATTCCATTTCCTACACATTCGCCAATTACTAAATAATAACGTCACATATTATTAATAGCCTATAATAACTCACATATTAATAATAGCTTATAATAACAACGCTATACAGTACAGTGTACATTTAATTATTCTTCATCCAACAGAATAGCTTCATTATTGGTTATTTGTACAAGTCCCCGCCAGTGGTCGGGCTTAATATGTCGAGGCCTGTCACATAGTAGAAATGAACTAATTCCCTACTAATCTGATGGATCCTGTTACGTTCGTTGCGTAAATTCGGTACCGAGCTCTTTATCACCGATTTACCCTATCGTTATTTGTTACTTTACGGTCTATTTGTTTCTATTTAATTGCTTAATTTTTCATTATTATTTGGATTTTTAATTTGGTTAATTTATTTTATAGAATTACCTATTAATATCGAAATATGTATTTAACGAGGTCGCCGTGGTGCAGGGGTAGTGTGTGACTGTAAACGTGACCGTTGATGGTTCGATTTCCACTCGGGGTAATTTATATTGTTATTTATTAATATTTTTATTTCTTAGCTCTGATAACAAGGTAAAGTGTGTTGCTTTCGGCCACTCAAGACGCATTGCCTCTAGAATACGATGAAAAATGGGGAACGGAGTGTTTTATTACTAGGTTCTTTCTGCCTACATTGCGATACAGCGTGAAAACGAAACAAAAAGTTTTTAAAATTAATAAGTTTTCCAAATTTCCTATTATACCTTTACATAATGTATGTAATATATATACACACCTTCTTACGACACACACAAGAAGATATACATTACTTAAACGTAAAGTGGATGTTTTATCACAGCGGCTCAGGTGGTGTGGAGATGCGGGACTTAGGCAACGGGGCCATGACATCGGAGATAACGATCTCGCACGCGGGCCCCGAACACGCGGGTGACTATCGCTGTATGGCCAGGAATTTGTATGGCAGCGATGAATTAATTTTCAAGTTATTTGTTAAAGGTAAGCCTCTGATATTGTTTTTAGTGTTTTTGAAATTATAGTGTATTCTTATTATCATATATTTATATTTTTTTACGTTGGTGTGGTGTTCAGTTCCGCAATTCAACATGCAATGCTTCCAGAATTCGGTGGAAAGTGGAGAACGATAGTGTCTAAATGGGAACAGAGTGTCTTATCATTAGGTAAAGTTGTATTTCACCTTAGTAAAAATATTTATACATAAATAGAAATGCGTTGGCAAAATATGAATAAAAGTCAGGTACACCTAATAGATTTTTAGAAAAAAGAAAGAGACATCTTAAATTTTAACTATTATTATTAATAAGATTAATCATTCTTACAAAAAATGTACTTAAAACTAAGCAATTATTGTTAACAGAGCGTCCGAACACACCAGAGGAGATGCGTATATCAGAGGTGTGGTCACGCAAAGCGCGCGTGACGTGGCGCGTGGCCCGCGGCGCGTTCGTGTCGCACTACTCGCTACAGTACAGGCCGCTCACCCGCGACCTCACAAACGCTCCGCTCAACGCCCCGCTACCCGCTCTGCTTGACACTTGGGACTCGTCGGACGTTATGAATATAACGATTGCTAATTCAGATTTACTGCATGTTGCGTGAGTATTTATGAGTTATTATTACCAACATTAAAAAATATTAAAAAATATATCTAATATTTTTTTAATGTTGGTAGTGTTAGTGGATGGAAATAAAAAAGTTTTTGATTATTTTTTTTTATGTATGAATATAGAGGAAATAAATGAGTGTTTTTTGCTTTTGTGTTGCCTAAAACGCGGCGTTGAGTAAGCTCTGTCACTCAACGTGCAATGCCTCCAAAATTAAGTGGAAAGTGGGTAACGAAAGTGTCTTAATAGGAACGAAGCGTATTAATTGTATAAAATTTAGTTAGGTTTTCTCTACCTACGCTCGTATGAGCGAGATATAGTGTAATAAAAAATATTACCTGTTATGTGCCAGTAGCTTAACTGACCAATCGTGGAGGTACCTTGACTGACGTGGTTAAAATTCTTATATCAAAAAACTTATATTAAAATATATTTGGAAAGGATGTTCAGTAGAGATGGAAGATACGAGATGGATGCGGAAAGGCGTATTGCTGCCGGTTACAGGGTCAATAGTGTCTCAGCTGTATATAGGAGACGGCGAAACGTAAATACAGCAGCACGTTTGGCCGTACACAATGCAGTGTTGATACCGACGCTGTTGAACGGCAGTGTTGCACGAAATGTGTGTATTACAAAATAAGAATGAAAGAAAGTGGAGTGCAGTGGAGATGCTATCTCTTCGTACGATATACCGAGTCTGCTTAGGTGATCGAATCCGCAATGAAGAGATAGATAATGACAGGTATTACCGAGGATGTCACTGTGAGAATAAAGAAGAACGTACTCGGCTGGTTTGGGCACGTCGTACGAATTAATGATGAAAGAATTGCAAAAAATATTTATGATGGTAAAGTAAGGGGAACTCTAGCCGCCCCTTGCTGACCAACTCTCTCGGTATGGGGAGATATCGGTTGACCTTCGAAACACAGTATCAAAGATAATGAAACAAGTTCGTAAAACGTAAAAAGTATGAGGATCACCCGAGAGTATGTATGAAGAAGTTGATGACAGCGAACGAGGCGAAAGAGGTATGCAGAGGCCGTAGTGTTCGGCGCTTCGTTCTCTGTGAGTACCCCGCTAGGGATAAGCTAGAATAGAGTAGATAAAAAAAAAACATTACTTTGTCAAAAAAGATCTTTCGTGATCTAGCAAACTAAACATTATTAAATGCATAAAATACAAGTCGAAATAAGTTCTCACATATTAATTTAGAAAATGCAAGAGAGTCTTAGGTCAAAAATCAAAAATATTACTAAAACGTACATTACCAATTTTGTTAAATACCATAATTCATTTCAATTAATATCAACCGCTGTTTCATTTAAAATAATTACCGCGTCAACACATTGTGAATTTTGGCAACATTTGCAAAATGTGATTGACTGTTGATTCCTGGAATAATCCAAAAAAAAAATTATATAAGTCGTGGCGTAAGGGCACAAGGGTGTGACTATAGATGCGTCTCTTAATATTTTTATCTCTTTGCTCTGGTGTCGAGGCAATGTGCGGCGTTGAGTTCCGCCACTCAACACGAAATTCCTCCGAAATTCGGTGGAAAATAGGAAACGGAGTGTCCGTTCACAGTCACACTTTGTGCTTTGCGTCAAAACCGGCTTAAAATGAATGAATGGTAAAACTAAGTATTCATAATATATTTCTCTAATTATTTATTGTTTAAGTTTCAAACTCATTCACTAACTCCTACCTCCTCACTAACTAATTCACCACCTCCTCCTCCTCCCGTCTCCGCGTATACGGTGGACGCGTTTTGTTTGTTCTTGTATTTTGATGCGGGCTCATTTAACACTCTATTTGCCTATGCGGTCATTGGACACTCAACTGTGTTTAATTTAATAAAGAAATTTATTTATACGGGATACATATGTATTATATATTATTACTATATTGTTACCTGTCGTGTGACTAAGTGATAGGTTGCAGGTTCGATTTCCACTCGATGAAATGAATTATTAATATTTTTTATGACTTCGTTCTTATGGTGAGGTAAAAGCGTGGCCTTGTGCTCCGCCACGGATTCAATGGAAAGTGAGTAACGGAAGTGTCTTAATGGGAACGGAGTGTCTTAATAGTAGGTTTCCTATGTACACTTCATTGTACGGGATACAGTGTTTAACATCACTCAATGCTTCTTAGTTTAATATTTTTGTAAAAAGTTACAACGTTAGTCGTGGCCGTGGTGGCGTTGTAACAAATGGCTTAGGTGTGTAAACGCTACCGCTAAGTTGTGAGTTCAATTTCCACTTTCCAATTATTTAATTTTAGTATTTCCTCGTTATTCTAATGCGGGATATAGCGTGAAGCTGTAAAAAAAACTTAAACTTTTGTACAATAAAGCTAGAGCATAGAGCGTTATATCAACTCATTTACCTCGTTGCTTTGAAGTAAATCGACGCCGGGCTCTGTATTTTGCCAAATGACAGTGCTATAGAGATTGAGTTGTTAAAGTGCTAGAACGGTGCGGATCCATACTGGCTTTGTTCCAGTATTGATAAATTATGACCTAATACTTCCACTTGTTATCGGGTTTTAGGTAAATAATCGAATTATATTGTTATCCTGATTTCTAAATGTTTTTTAATAGAAGATAAAAATCAGCTTCACGCTGTATCTCGCACACAGAAGGGTAGGCAGAGGGAACCTAGTATTAAGACACATCGTTCTCCACTTTCCGCCGAGTTCTGGAGGCGTTGCGTGTTGAGTGGCGGAACTCAACGCCGCACTTAGCCTCGACACCAGAATGAAGAAATGAGCGAAGATAATATGTTTGAATGATTATATAGAAAAAATTGTTTTAGTATTATTTTAGATAATTATTACGTAAAACTTCAATTTAGAAAACCTACTAATATTTTAAATGTAATTGTTTGTGATTGAGGATGTTTGTTAAGATTTCACGCAAATATTATTCAACTGATTTTGATAAAACTTTACAGTAATATAGCTTATATGTAAGAATAAAATATATGCTACAAGGAATGTAAACATTTTGTTTCATTTTGATATAAAATAACTATCAAATCAAGCAGGCAAAACTGCGTATGGACATAAAAATGCTATTACTGCTACTATTTTTAATACGTATACAAAGGATACTGAAACGATTTTATACATTCTTGGGCCCGTAATGTAAAGAGATGAAAATGGTATGATTTAATAGATTCAGGTACATCATTCCCTCCCTGTCAAATTTGGCAATCTGAGAGCTGAGTTATTAAAGATTTGGTAAAAGTGAGGTTCACAGTACAATCAACTTCTACAAAATAGGTGATTGCTGAGAAAAAAATCTGTGAAAAAAAAGCAGCAGTCGTTGAAAATAACAAAACAAACGAGAAAGCACTAATATTTTTCGTCTCCTTTACTCATCGTGATCTCTGTACTATATGTTCATTTATATCTATAATATATATACATCTTATAATATTACTTATTAGTTGTCCCTACACGACTGGCCTGCTTAAGGTTATTGTTATATTATAATCAAAATTATGCAAAATTTTTACATAAACTGTAAGCTATGTGTTAATCTAATATATAGGCTACATAACTGTAAAGTTACATCAAAATCTGTTCAGCAGTTTATGCGTGAAAGTCGAACAAATATCCATCCGCACAAATATTCATATTTACAATATTAGTAGGACTCTATTTAATAAGTTCTCTGATTTTCACGATTATTACACATTTTAAATGAAACTATTTTAACCAGATTAATCGCGTATATTTAAGATTTTACATTTGGGAAACCCCACGTTTCGAACACTTTGCAGTAATCTACCCGTGACCACGGACTACTAAAAAGTGTTCGAAACGTCGTTTTTCCAAAATGTAAAATCTTAAATATACGCGATTAATCCGGTGAAAATAGTTTCATTTAAAAGGATGTATGGAGTATGACTATACTCGGTTTTCAGAAACAACTAGTTAAAATACGACTCTGGCTAATTCTGAATTATTCTATGTCGCGAAAATTTATAGAGCATCGTGAATTCGGAGTGCACTTTTAATTTAGTTTCAGTGTACTATATATTATGACGGCGGGCAACACTTGCGCTGTGTGAAATTAATGATAAGCATAAAATGTGTGCTACATTATAACGCTAATAGTTCGTGCGGACTATAAATACGGCATGCTTAATGTTGTATGGCGATTATTATTTTTTTCAGTTTTACGCTGTATTCCGCATGTAGCACGGTAGGTAAAGGGGGCCAAGTGTTAAGACACTCCGCTCCCTACTTTTCGCTGAATTCGGGAGGCTTTGCAAGGTTCAACTCATGCTCTTTGTCGACCAGAACGGGAAAATGAAAATAATTTAAACGCATGTATTATATTTGTTTAGGTGGGATTGAACCCACAATTATTACGTTTACATTCAGATAACGTAATGATTGTGGGTACCGGCGGTAGTAACGGCGCACGCTTACGATTTTATTATTTCAATCCCACTTGGTTCCAATATACAAAAATTCCAATTTTCAAGATTTTGTATCTAACCTAAACCAACCAAGGGAACCAAGTATCTTAAGCACTAGGTTCCCTTTGCATAATCTGCTATAGAAATTCATGATATTAACTAGATATTACCAATCGTTACCTAGCTGCTATTTCCATGTAGTCAATGCAAGAACCAATATTCTCTATTTGTAGAGTAATCTATATTGCATTCACGAGTTATTTCAATAAATCTGTTTGTATGAACGGAGTGCACTGTACTATACATTAGTTATAGTATTTTATATGATATGGAACGCTACTATTTCAACTGGCAACAATAGTGATTTCGATATTTGAATTTTATCCTATGGCTGTCGTAGCTTATTATATAATTTTATTTTATTTAATTCACGCTATATTCCGAACATCTGGTATGTATGGTAGGCTCCTTGAGCTTTCATCATGGGAGCTTAGTTTTAAGACACTCCGTTCCCATTGAGACATTTCCGTTCTCCACTTTCCGCCAAATCTGAAGGCAATCCGTGTTAAGTGGCAGAACTCAACGCCACGCGTTGCCTCATCACCGTAAAAATGAAAATATCAAAATATTTCATCCCCCCCCCAGTGGAAATCAATCCTACGTCAGCACGTCGTCTTCGAATAATTACAAAGCTTAGTATGATTACATTCATATTGTTATCATATACTCACTCTGGAAACAAAAAAAAATACAGTGTTGAGTTACGCCACTTAACAAGCAATATCTAAGTGTCTTGAGACTAGGTTTAACTTGCACTAAATACATTAGATCCGTAGAGCTAAACAAATTATATCCAGAAACTAAAATATTTTGATAAAATAAACTAAAAATATTTATCTCAATTAGAAACTATAGAATATAATATACATTCGTAGAACCGAAGGCCCAACTCGTGCAGGGGCATCCATATCGGGCCTCTCTCCAGACACGCGGTATGTGCTCCGATTGGCGGCGTTTAACGACGTTGGAGCTTCAACTTATACACCGCCATTGCATTTTACTACACGTGAGGAGGGTAAGTTACACTACTATATGACAAATACTTTTTTTTTAGAGTAAGCAGAAGGAATCTAGTGTTGGGACACCTCGCTCCCCATTACCCGTTGAATTTTTCAACATTGCATGTTGAGTGACGGGAACAATTGGAAATATTAAATATATGAAATATCTAATATATGAAATATTTCCCCGATTAAGAATCGAACCCACAAACTGTCGTTACAGTCTTACGCTCGTACTAATGCCCATGTTGCTGGCATTAAATTAAGAATATTTTTTTGTAATAAAATTAATTATTTTAGTGCTACTACCACTAATAAATATTAATGAACTTCAATTACGATGTAAAACTTTCAAACTACCATTATTTTCAATAGATAGAATTTTAACCATTTGTAATACTTTCTATCTTGATTTACACAAAAAATTTCCTCGTGAAAGTAGGTTAAGTATTTCACTCGTAATAGCATCATTTTTGTGATTTATTTACTAACATTTATTTAAAACGTTTCATAAATAAATGACTAATAAAATTATATTATACTAGAGTCTCAGGTGTGGCTTCGCTTGTTTAAACTTATTTTTTATAATATAGCCAAAGGATAACATATATTTTTAATTGTATATATTTTAATAAAAAGTATCCTATATCCATTTTAATACCTCTAAGAATATATGTAGAAAGTTTCACGATTATCGGTTGAGAAGTTTTGGCTTGAAGGCGTAACATACAAACTTACATTCACTTTTATAATATTAGTATGATTACACAACTTAACACTGTATCCTCATGTAGCAGGGTAGGTAGATGCAGCCTAGGTATTGTGTACTGAGTGGCGGAACTCAACGCCGCTTCAACACCAGAGCAAAGAAATAAAAATATTGAATATTTAATTTCCTCGAGTGGAAATCGAACCCATAACCAGTCGCGGTACAGTCACGCACTTGTGCTGCTGCACCACGACTGGCCTCATTATATATATTATATTAAATATAAACACAGTATATTTAAATATACAAAATTCAACATGCTCAACTTAAATGTTGTTACCAATACTTGTAATGTATACGACAGCGCCCGGAGGCGTGCCGCGTGACATCACCGTGCGCGCACTCCGCGCCAGGGAGCTACAAGTTACGTGGCAGGTGAGTGACGCCGAGTGGCGAGAGATTGTGCATATGTGTCAAAGTAACTACTTAGTTCTAGTTTCTGTTTTGGAATTTTTTTCTTATTTATGTATTGTAATATAGTATGGCCATTTTGTTTTGGTTTGCTGTTATTGTGTTTTGGATTTGATGATTGTGGAGGTGAATTTAGTTCTTTGGTATATATTTTTTTCAGCTTCATGCTGTACCGTATGAAGCAGAGTAGACAAAGTAAATCTAGTATTATTACACTGCACAATATTGTGAGTAGCAATCGAACTTACGACTGTCGCATTTACAGTCAAACGCTTGTGTCACTGCGCTACGAGGGCTGTGTTTATACAAGAAATGATTCATTTTACTATTTATCGGTGTATTAATATTATATAGAGAAATAACACACAATTGTAACGAATATAATTCAATATTTTTCAGTAATGGTATAAAAATATAATTTGTGTATAAAAACAAGATATTGTATGAGTATATGCCACAAATAAACTTGTATATATTTACTGAAAAAATAGTGTATTCATAAATTATAGTGTAAAATGAAAGAAATGACATAAAAATTATCACTTCCTAAAGCAAAGCTGCCAGCAACTACAAAACAAACAAAAAAAACATACCTTTTGTTTGTAAACTTATATAAACGTGGAAAATTTTCCTGAATTCTTATTTTTTCAACTTTCACTGAAGTTTTTAGCTTTAATTAAAATAGTTTTTGCAAGTTTGTTTAAAAATATATACACTTTTCATCGAGATAGCGAGAGCTGTGAGTTTCAAACTGGGAATGTGGATTAACTTTTGAATGCTCATATTTTCATTTTATTGTTAATTCTAAAGCTGTTTTTTTATTAAAATGCATATATGCAAAGGCTTTCAGAGATAAAACATGGTTAATTTTTTTTAGCTTTTTGCTATATCTCGCACATAACAGAGTAGGCAGAGAGAACCTCAAAGCATAAACTTAAGACACTCTGTTCTCATTAAGACATATCCGTCCCCCACTTTCTGCCGAATTCTGAAGGCATTGCGTGTTAAGTGGCGGAGTGACTCAACACCGCTTTAGAACGAGGAAATAAAAATATTAAATATTTCATTTCTTCTAGCAGGAATCTAATCCAAAACCTATATCACGATTTGACGCCACGACTGGTCTTTAGAATTAAGATTATCATAATCAATAAACACATAGATTTAAAATCTTATACTACCCATAATGTAAAAAATATATTGTGCATATTTATTCAGCTGCCACCTCGTGAGTCTTGGCACGGAACTCTCTTGGGTTACACGATACGGTGGTGGGAGGCTTCTGAGGAGGGAAAGACCAGCGATACGGGGTCGGAGAGTGGGGCGAGCGCTGACGCAACAAGTACTACGCTAAGAGGCTTAAAAGCTGCTACGAGATATGGAGTTACTGTAAGAACGTACAACGCGGCTGGAACCGGGCCATTGTCGCCACCACACTACAGGCACACTTTGGAATCACGTGAGTACTTAGTGTAACAATTCTTATAACTTAGACATGTTCGTTTATTATATTTTTTTCCGCAAATAGCAGGGTAAGTAAAGGGAACCTAGTGTTAAGACACTCCCACATTCCCTTTTGTCTACCGAATTCTGGGGACATTGCGTGTTGAGTATCTCTACGGCGCGTTTTGCCTTTTTACTAGAGCGAAGAAATTAAAATACTATTTGTAATCCTCTAAGTGGAGAACGAACTCGTAATCGTGGCGTTTATAGTCACACCACATATTATGAGTGATAAAATAATAAAAAAAAATATGTGTCATGCGTCACGTGACAGGTCAGTCGTAGCGCAGGGGCGCAGGGGCACAGGTGTGACTAAACGCAAGTGGTTGGGGGTTCGATCCCCACTCGAGAAAATGAAATATTTATTTAAATTTCTTATTCTATTATATTTTCATTTCTTCGCTCGCTCTTCGCTTCGCTGGTGTCGAGGCAAAGCGTGCCGAGTTCGGCCACATACCACGTAATGCCTCCAGAATTAGGTTTCCTTCTCCCTAGGTTCCCTCTGCCTACTCTGCTGTGTGCAGAATACAGCGTGATAAAAAAAATATGTGTAAACAGTAAACGTATCACATCTGGACAATATAAGACCTGTTTAGATTATCATATACAACACGAGAGTGTCCTCATAAATAAGCTATAAAATTTACGTATTCTGTCCCAAAAAAAAAGTTACACTAACTTTTAATGGGAAAAAACGACCCTGGGACACAAGGCTCATTTGAATATGTAAATATGAAGAACGAGCGTGTACTTTAGAAGACCAATAAAGCCGAAGTTGTACCTCCACTCATAAGTTTCGTCGCCGCCATCGCCATCGCCACACCAAAGCGGCTATCGTAAATTTGCCTATCAAAATGCAAAATGGCTTAATTGAACCGTGGCCTCTCGATCCAGGTCAAACGGATCGGAACGAATTGATAGCACTTTTATACGATTTTATAGGATATTTTATTGTTATTTTACATTTGGGATTTCGATGTCTAAAAATGTTAGTGGGTTATCATTGGATGTTATTTTTTTTCATAGCCGGCGGTCTTATTTGTATTTTATGTTGTATGACTTTTGGTTTTTTTTATAATAGTGCAATGAAAGTATGTAAAAATCGGATAAGAGGGTTATTGCCTTACGTTATGATATTATTACATGCGATATCATCCGGCCGTCGTGACCGGCGTGATCTAAGAAAAATTAAATTAAATCAGCTTCACGCTGTATCCCGCACACAGCAGGGTAGGCAGAGGGAACTTAGTTTTTTAAGACACTCCATTCCCCATTTTCCGCCAAATTCTGGAGGTAATGCGTGTTGAGTGGTGGAACTCGACGCCGCGGTGTGCCTCGACACTAGAGCGAAGAGAAGAGAAATGAAAATATAATTGTAAATAAATATTGCATTATTATTAGGAGACTTAGAATTTAGCTTGGTTTTTTTTCTATAGTTCAAGGGATAGATAGCCATAGTTCTGAATATTTGATCATTTATTTTCAGCTTGATACCTCCACGCTCTCTCAAGATAAACGATCTTGATAGACAGACAGACGCACAACAAATTGTTTCAATAAAAGTTTCATTTTTACCTTTTTAGGTACAGAACCCTTAAAAAAGCTAAACTTTAAATCTTAAATTAAGAACAACTCTAGTATTGCTAATACTAGAAACTTTGAAACGTTCTATTTAAGCACTTTGTAACGTAGAATTCTAGCATTAAAAGTTTATAAAAGCAGTAAGTAACTACTGCAAATGGTGGTAGCACCTTCCTCAACTCTTTTATACTAAATTCATATAAAAGACTCAGATAGACTCAGAAGATTTAAATATTAAATTATACTAGAAGTTTATTAAATAAAATATAATTATTGGAGCCAGTCGTAGCGTAGATGCATAAGGGTGACTAAGCGCGACTGGTTGTTGGTTCGATTTCCACTCGAGGAAATGAAATATTTATTTAAATTTACATTTTCATTTCTTCACTCTGGTGTAGAAACAAAGCTCACGGGGTTTCCTCTGCCTACTCTGCTAGGTGCGGGATACAGCGTGAAACTAGTTTATATTTAATATTTGCTTATATTGTAATTCTTTAGCCCCATCGGCGGGACCGGAGGACCTGTCTTGTATATCAAGTGGTTCAACATCGTTGCGGGTGTCATGGCGGCCACCAAGCGTAGATGCCAGGGGAGGTCAAATAACGCACTATACTTTGCAATATACGAAGCGAGACTCCGATCCCCTGCAACCTACTCAAGATGCACATTTGCGTGTTCAAGTAAGTTGTTTTATGTATTCTTTTTTTTAGCTACACGCTGTACCCCCGAGTAAGTAGAGGGAAGCTGGGAACCTAGTTTAAGACACTTGGCACAAGTGGGTGACTGTAAATGCCACAGTTTATGGATTTGATTTCCACATGGGAACATGAAATATTTAATATTTTCATTACTTCGCTCTGATGTTGAGATACAGCGTGAAAAGTAGAGAGCGGAGTGTCTCAACACTAGGTTCCCTGTAAACCTTGGTAAATGCGAAATACAGCGTGAAGTTGATAATTAAGAGACAATAATAGTACATTCAAACGAGTCATAGTCACCTTGAACTTAGTTGTATAGCTAGGCAAATTTATTATTAACATTTTTTTCATTATTTTCTCCCCATATTATAATGCGTAAAAATTTAGCAAAACTGAACCGACGTACCGACCGTACTATATAGATAATGCTTCTCCAGGGCGAAGAAACAACGGTATCACGTTTAACACCGTACGCGGAATACGAGATTAGGGTGAGAGCGCACAACGCGGCCGGCGATGGCCCGCTATCAGCACCACAAGTTTGTAAGACCGACGAAGACGGTGCGTATCTTTGTTTTATCTAAATTTGTTTTGTTTTTGTTACAAATAGAAATTGCTTTTGTGTTGTCTTCAATTAACTGAAAAAAGATATTGGCCAGTTGTGGCGCGCGAGTGTGTGTTTGTAAACGCGACTGGTTGTAGGTTCGATGTCCACTCGAGGAAGTGAAATATTATTAAGTGAAATTTATATTTTCATTTCTTCACTCTCTTTTCGCTACTCAGTAAACAGTGCCTCCAGAATTCGGCGGAAAATAAGGAACGAGTGTCTTGACACTAGGTTCCCTCTGTGTACACTTCTGTTTTCATTTTTTTCCTAATGTAATTAAGAAACACTTCATTTCAATTGGGATTTTCAACTGAAACATTATAATTTTATTTTTCGTAGCACTTCGTAGATTAAATTTTATAGTTTATTATAAAGGATTATTCAAACTTAATATCATAATAGTGTTTATACATATCTAAAATAGAATCTATATAGTTTTAGTATAATTGCTATATTAATATAAATCAAATCAGCTTCACGCTGTATCCTGCACACAGCAGAGGGCAGAGGGAACCTAGTGTTAAGACACTCCGTTCCCCACTTTCTGCCGAATTCTGGAGGCATTGCGTGTTGAGTGGCAAAACTCAACACCGCGCTTAACCTCGACACCAGAGCGAAGAAATGGAAATATAAATTTAAGTAAATATTTCATCTTCTCCAATGGGGATCGAACCCACAACCAGTCGGTTTTACAGTCACACTTTGTGCCGCTGCGCCACGACTGGCCTCAGAATCTATATATTTTTAATATAATTGCTGTATTAATATAAGAATGGTAAAATATTTTCCCCTACACTAGTACCGAGTTCCCCCGGTGGTATGAAGCTGATCGCATTAAGTGAGCGCTCGTTGCGCGCGTCGTGGCTCCCTCCTCTGGAGCCTAATGGAAGGCTCACGCATTACTCGCTGTACGTCAAAGATTTGTCTGGGTAAGATTGTTTATGTATTTATAAGCTAGATCTTTTGATATTAGATACATTAAAGACTTATGAGGTCGCCGTGGCGCAGGTGTACAAGGGAAACGCGACGGTATTAGGTTCTTTTCCAATTTGGGGCAATGAATTATTTAATATATCCATTTCTTCGTTCTGTGATGTAAGGGCCGGTACTGTTTCACTGTGTCACAATAGCCGCTTTACGTTCATTTCTACAATAAAAATCTCGGTTATAATGGCCAACGTGGCGCAGCGGCACAGTATCTTACTATAAACGCAACGATTGTAGGTTTGATTCCCACTCAGGGGCATGAATTAATTAATTTGTGTTATTTGGCTATAAGATAAAGCGCGGCGTTGAATTTCGCAACACGCAATGTCTCGAAATTTAAGCGAAAAATGGAGAATTTTTATGTAAATGACCTCGCTCGAAATAACGAGAGCCAAATAAATTATTCTTTACACAATAACAGAGATTTAAGAACTGCAACGGTAGAAGGTCTTTAGAAAATGTTATAGTTAAAGTTTTAAGCGAAAAATGGAGAACGGCCAGTGCCTGGCCTGCTGTCTTTGGGTTTGCTTTGTTTTGAGTGTACTTTCTTACGCTACTTCTTGTTTATTAAATAAAAATCAATAGTTAGTAAGCTATAAATTATAAAAGTATATTTTATTATCATTAATAGCATAGTTGAACAAATATAAACCATAGATTTATTATTCAGATAACAAGAATATTAATTAATGTTCCCTTTTGTCCGTTATATTGTTGTTCAACCGCCATTTTCTCAATTAAATTGACCTGTTCGATTATAAAAGAGATATAATTAATAATTATTAAGCTTGTTGACATCGTGTAAAAGTTTTATCAGGTTAACAGCTTTACGCTTTATGCCGCATATAATAGGGTAGGCATAGGGAACCTAGTGTTAAGACACTCCGTTTCCCACTTTTCTACTAATTTTTCGAGGTATTGAGTTTTAAGTGGCGAAACTCAATGCTCAAATGCCTGAGGGAAGAAATTAATTATTCATCCTTCCGAGTGGCGATCGAACCCACAACCGCCGCATTACGGTCACATCCTCGTACACCTGCACCACGACGGTTTTAATAAAAGTTTTATTATTACTAATATTGTGTTTAAAATTTTACTTAATTTATATATAATTTTTTGTGTAATCAACTTGAAGAAATCTAAATAAGCATTCATTTTCGAACTTTGAAATCAAGATATAGTAGTAAAGTCTTGTGTAACAATACTAACTTTGCGGAATCGACGCAGATAACTTTTGAGACATTACTTTGCTTCACGTTTGTGACAATGAATAGAGATTTTACGCGCTAGTAAGTAGAATTCATCTTCGTATTTACTACACTTAAAAAAATACGGTGTATTTAAATTTTTAAAATCAGCTTCACGCTGTATCCCGCACACAGCAGGGTAGGCAGAGGGAACCTAGTGTTAAGACACTCCGTTCCCCACTTTTTGCCGAATTCTGGAAGCATTGCGTGTTGAGTGGCAGAACTCAACGCCGCAGTTGTCCTCGACACCAGAGCGAAGAAATGGAAATACAAATTTATGTAAATATTTCATCTCTTCGAGTGGGGATCGAATCCACAACCAGTCGGTTTTACAGTCACACTTAATGCCGCTGCGCCACGAATGGCCTCAATTTTTTTTTAATTTTTTTTATAATTAAAATATGATTTAATAAAAAAAGTTATATATTATTATCCCTGTATTTCAGAGTTGATAATCAAAATCATAATTTCTATAGAGATAGAATAGTTTTCATAATCTATAAAGTCAGGTACAACCCTACTGCGTCATGGTGGCCTTTTAACTTTTATTTTTACAACAAAAAATCTCGGTCAAGAGGTAGTCGTGGCGCAGCGGCACCAACTTTAAACGCAACGGTTGTTTTCATTCTTTAAGAGATAATCAAACTGACAACGCCCATAATTTCTAGTGTAGTATTTTCGTTCATTTACTCTAATAAATATAAAAAGTGCAGCGTTGAGTTCCGCCATTCAACAAGGAATATCACAAAAGATAAGTAATTTGTGGGTAACAGTGGGCCTTAACACTGTTTTCATTGTTTAACTGCTGCACCCAGCCATATGTGGGATACAGCGTGAACCTAAACAAAAAATTCTCCAAATCAGATCTCAAGAAGCAAACATAACGCGTGTGAACACGTGCACCGACGGAGACGGCTCCGCTGAATGCATGAAGGCGCTGCGCGGTCTGCGCGGCGGCCGCACGTACGAGGCGTGGGTGCGCGCCGCCACCGCCGTGGGGGAGGGCCCGCCGTCGTCCGTCGCTGCGTGCCAGACCAGCGCCTTGGGTAAGCTTTTAAATAAATTCTAAAGTTCAAAAGTCAAAAAGTATTTATGCTCAATAATTAGTTATGCTTAACATTTAAATAAAAATCTTCACAACGAAATGAAAAATTTAAGTGGTCAATGCATTTATTTTCTCCACTTTTTTATGCAATTGGCTTTTTTGTGTTTTTTTCTTTTAATATTTTTTATTTTCGTGCAATATTTACTTAGAAGGTAATGGAGTATGTTATTTTATTTACTACTAAGTTATTAAATTCCTTAAAAACCTCTTAAAAACTGTAAGCACACCAAATTTTTGTTCAAAATGTTTACTCAACCGTCCCCACAACCGTCGCTTTCAGTCACACAGAAGTCCCTTTTTTATACAATAGAAATTATGCAAATATATCATCTGTATACAATTGTTTTATATTGTATTGATGTTAATAACTACTAGGTAACTGAAGCCGACGTGACGGTGGTCAGTTCGACTCGGAAGAATGACTTTTTATATTTCTTCACGATGGTAACAAGACAAAGCGCGGCGTTGATTTTCATTGCTCAAAACGCAAACGAACTATATATGTTAACACTGATTCTCTCTGCATACCCTGTTCTATATTGTATACAACGTGAAACTAAAAAAAAATAAAAAATAAATTGAAATGACGTTTAAACACCAAATATGTCCCAGCACCGGCTCGTATCTCATCATTCGGTGGAGTATCAGTGGGTGCGGCGGGAGGTTCCCTGTCGCTACGTTGTGTGGTCGGAGGCGTCCCGCCGCCGGCCAAGCGGTGGTTGCGAGGCGGGAACCCTTTACACCCTCGATCACCTTTCCACTTGGATGGCGATGCGCTATTGATACGAAGTGAGTATAAGTACCAGATTTGTTGACTTTTGCTTTTACTTTAACAAGCCTAGTGTATTAATTATGAGCATAACTCGTATTTTCTTTTTATTTTTATTATTTTTACCTTGGTATGTTGTTTCGAAAGGTTACTTCTTTAATTTTATTAGGGGATTGGTGCTATATACCGAAATACAGACAACTAGTTTGGATACAGAGGTTATCTTAAATTATTTTTGATTATTTTAAGCATATTTTTTGATTATTTTAAGCAAGCTTATAAAATTAAATCTAAAAACTACAGTAAATTTTTATATTTTTTTTATTATATCATATAATATTATTATATTATTATGTGCGAATTGATTGTTTACTTTTACTGTGTGCGGGATACAGCGTGAAGCTGAAAAAAAAAAGTATAAATTGCCAGACGATCTCAATAAAAATATTAAAAAACTTGTTTATTTTCCTAGGCTTAGAATTATCTCATGCAGATAATTACACATGCGTAGCGGAAAATCCACACGGCTCTGACTCTGTCACTTGGAGAGTATACGTATTGAGACCTCCAACGCCTCCAGGCTTAGCTTTATTGGAAGCCAGGTCTAGGGAATTGGAACTTGACCTTCGACCAGCTCCTCGGGCTCAGGGTCATGCTTTACCCAAAGCCTATACGTTACATTGGAGGCTTGCTGCACCTGAGGTAAAACGCTTCAACATATAATATATGTATGGATATTTATTCATATCCTTCATAGAGTTATTATTCAAAAATGATTTTCATATTACGTTTTACAAAAATTACATCATATAATTTTTTGACTTAAATAATTTGTGTACAAAAATATTATATATTCAATAGAGGTAAATTATAAACGCGTCAGTCACAAGCCAGTTGTGGCGCAGGGGCACAAAGTCTGACTGTAAAATCGACTGGTTGTGGGTTCGATACCCACTCGAGGAAATGAAATATTTATTTAAATTTATATTTCCATTTCTTCACTCTGGTGTCGGGGCAAAGCGCGGCTTTGAATTCCGCCACTCAACACGTAATGCCTCCAGAATTCGGCGGAAAGTAGGAAACGGAGTGTCTTAACTAGGTTCCCTCTGCCTGCTGCCTGTGTGCGGGATATAGCGTGAATCTGATTTTTTTTTAGTTATAAACCTATTTTATAATCTTAAGTTATGAGGACAAAGCCGATAAGATTAGCGCAATATACTTTTATATTAACTTATAAAAAGTTATCTCTGTAATGCAGTGATTCTCAACCACTGTGCCGCGGCACTTTTGAGTGCAAATTTTAAAAGTGTGCCGCCAAATTTTGCAAATATATAATAATGTTAATTTAATTAAATTATATCATTTAAAAAGAAAAATATTTTTAACATTAATATATATTTAAATCCACAAAAAAATAAATTCGTATATTTAAAATTTTTGTAATAAACTATTTATGCAGTGTGTTGTAGTAAATAATTTCTCTTTGTGTGCCGCCAAATTTTGAAATCGTTAAATAACAAAAAAAAAACAAAAAAAGGTTGAGAATCACTGCTGTAATGGAAAGTTTTTACAATCGATATAAATGAAAATATCCTTATATAAGCATTAAATATCAACATCAGTAAAAAAATAACATATTTTATAGGGGGAATGGCGGATTCAATCAGCAAGTCCAGGGCCAGTGACATTGACAGGTCTACGTTGTGGATCAGCCTATCGAGCATATGGTTCTGCGGGGGGAGCCCCGGGAGCGGAGATATCTATTAGAACTTCCGGGGGACCCCCGAGTGCTCCACCAGATAACAGATGGATTAGAACAAATGCTACTTATGCGAGATTCGATACAAGTATGTGGTCCGATGGTGGCTGTGGGCCCATGACTTTGAAGTTAGAGTGGAGTGGTACTGGAGCGGCGGGAGCCCGAGACGTACCAGTCGGTGGAGAAGTCATACTCGGCGGTAAGTTATCAGAGATGATTCCACCACACTACTTCTAGTGCACTACCTCATGTAGTAAATATTTTACATTTTTTCTTGTTATTTTGTTTTCTCAGTGTTATTCCACACTTGGGAAAGAAAAATACTTTTTAGAATATATAAAAATTTTGAACGTAGCGGGATTTGAACCCGAGCATGAACACTTGGACGGTTTCCAAAGGGGCGCGGGTTCAAATCCCGTTACGTTCAAAATTTTTATATGATTTCTAAAAAGTATTTTTCTTTCCCAAGTGTGGTGTGGTGGCCAGTGGTACCAAGTTCAGCATAAATAGTATAGTGTAATTGTATTTTTTTTTTATTTTTAAAGTACGTGGCTAATTAAAATGGATTTAGTTGAAATTGATATTCATTTGTGTATGTTATAATTAAAGTCTTGTGTAAGCCTCCTTGTTAGGCTGATTTATTTTGTTATTTCAACTCTGAGAGATTTATTTGTTTTTGTAGAAATTTTGGGCTTTTCATCTCCGAAATTAGATAAACATTGTTTATTTATAACTTAGTCTTTTGCACATTAAGTTGTTATTTTATTATTGTACAAACGTCTAATACGTAAACATATTTATGTTAAGTTGCCATGCAAGAAAATCAAAAGAGTGTCTTCATTTTCTATGAATTATTTGTTTAAATATAATATTTCTGACAATATTCCGATATTACTTGCTAGATAATATAAAAGTTTAAAATATTAATTTACAAAAAAAAATATTCCTAATAAAAATGCAAAAAATAAAAAAGAATATTATATTAAATGATAACAGACTCTGCGACATAATTTTCATCGAGTTAAATAATTTGTATATAGCTACGTATACTTAAACGCTAGATTGACATTAAATCACCATTCAACACACAATTTTTCTAAAACTGGCGAAAAGTGGAGAACGAAGTGTCTTAACACTATTTATTTGTGCTTAAACTGCTATGCGGAAAAACACATGAAGCTGTACTAAGCAAACTGGTTATACAGGTTTGACCCCCGGCACAAGATACCGCGTATCAGCTCGAGCTACAAACGAGGCGGGTTGGACCCGTGAGATACATGAATTCACAACTGCCCTCGCGGAGGGGTACGCGGAGGAGGTGGACGCGCCCTTCCCCGCCACTGCGGGGGAGCTCGCTTTGTTACTTGCGCTGTGCGCCGCGCTCAGCCTCGCTGCTTTGACGATATTGGCCATACTGTTGAGGAGGAAAAGGTACGTGCAGTAGGGTCGATGAGTCGTGGCCCCTCTTTATTTTGGTTTTCTGAACTTTTGCGCATTGTTGTAGCTGTTAGATTCAGAGCTACGGCTCGTCGGCCGTAGTATAGAGTTAGATTGGCTGTCTTTTTTATGTACTTATTTGTTTAAGCGTGACAGTAAGTGAAAGAATGGTAAATATTATTGTTTTATGGCAAATAATATTTTTAGTTGTGTGAAATAAGAGCCAATTAAAATGTTAAGTAATGCGTCTTGCTCGACTTCACCGATAAAAGAAGAAGAGACCTATCTATATGGGTGCCGAATTTTGTTTTCGTTTGGGCTAAAATTCAAACTCTGTGGAGTGTCTTTACACTATGTTTCCAGGGTGCCCCTGTGTCCCACACACAGGCTCTACATCAGTCCCTACTATTTGTGGGATACAGCGTGACGCTAAGCAATTAACAGCCAATTAACAAAGTATATGATCATTTTTAAGTAGTTTATTGTATTGGTTACACATTTTTTATACTATTGTTTAACTCTGTGTGACATTTTAAATTGGCCCTACGGTTATTTTAGGGGCAAAAGAAGTTTCGCTGAACAATAGGGCTAAAAATAAATTTGCACAGACTTCAGTTGCTAGCTGTTTCACCTTCCCTCTAATGACTTTGTCTAGGTAAAACAGATTTCCATTGGACTGTTACTATTATTATCTTTTAAAACTATAAAATAAAAGTAATAATAAAAAAATATTGAATAAAAAAACTGTTTGAATCCAGATGTTATTAAATAAGACCTGTTATTCAGTGAAGAAGATCTTTTCATCTTTCATTTTTTATTTCTAAACGTTTATAACATATTTTTTTAGTAAAAATCTATGTTACAAATCCGAGCTTGGTATAATTTTCAAAAGACACAGACAATCATGGGATTAGAGGGAATCTGGGAACCTAGTGCTAAGACAATCCGTTCCCATTAAGACACTTGCCAACTTGCCCTGCGCCACGACCGGCCTCAACACTAGAAATGTTAAAAAAATCGGACAAGTCCGGTCAAGGTCGAGCTCGCCTACTGAGGGTTCCGTACAAAAATTGGAAGTCTCGCGTTTTTTTTGAAATTCAACCTTAGCTTGCGATTTCAGCTACTTTAGCTTTTTTCCTGAACTAGTACTATCTGTAGATGCTAACTAAATTTCATAATTCTAGGTCATCCGGAAGTATCCTATTAATTTTGATTCCCTTTAGTGTTGAACTTCACGTTTTTTGCTATATAAACGGCCATATCTATTTTTAAGTAAATGTAGAAGTACAATTTTTTTAGAAAATCAAGGGACCATAGGGACCAAGCTCTCCTAAAATTTATTTCAGAAGAAGGTGGAGATATCGAGTTGAAACTCAAATCATATATTTAGATCAGACAAACGGACGAACGGACAACAAAAGGATCTTATAAGGGTTCCTTTTTTCCTTAAAAGGTATGGAACCCTAAAAATAAAAAAAATGGATATCTGTTTGTTTGTCGTTATTTTAATATAATATATAAGTATAATTTTGTAAAAACGTTAAAAAATATGAGGGAACGCCTCAATTAAAATTAAGGTTGATACGAATAATGCTGATAAAAGCGATTCCTTTGTGACTGAAAACGCGATATTCTCGATGACGAGGAGCTGACGTAGGATTCGATAGACAGCTCTCTCAGTGAGATTTCATATACGCTTTTTATGATAAAGGAATATTTTACATTTAATTTATTATCCTTTTTGTGATTATGGATGTAGTATTGTTGTATAAAACTTTACAAATTTATATTATTTTTAAGTATTTCCTCGGGATAGGTAGAAAAGAAACTAGATGATATGTCAAACCATTCTTTAATGTTATTTTTTTTTAAATATTTTGGTTACGTTAACTAAAATTATTCAAGTTTTATTTTTAATCTGTGGTGATTAATGTATTGAAAAGTGAAAAAGCGCTCGTTTTCTTGATTTCTCTCAAAGACAATACAAAAGCGACGTTGACAAATGTTTATGGAAAGAAGCAAATTTAAAAATTAAATTTACATCTGTCTTCGTTATAAGATATTTCGTCTGTCATTGCAAATTCAGGCCATTGAAAAGGCAAATAAAAAATATATATTTCGTAAAAGTGACGCTAGGGAATTACTGTGATAAATTAATGAAAATTGAATCGAACCGGATACCACCGCCATCAGGAGTAGAGTGTTTATAATAATTGAATCAATATACAAAGTAAACAACCTTTGAAGCCAAACTTTCTTAATCGCACTATAATTTGAATACAACCATTGCGCAGGGGCACAAAATGTGAGTATAAACGCGACAGGTTGTGGGTTCGATTCCCACTCGAAAAAATTTAATATTTAATGTTTTCACGTCTTGGCTCTGGTGTTTAAGCGTGGATTTGAGTTCCGCCACTCAACACGCTATATCTCAAGAATTTGGCGGAAAATGAGGAACGGACTATCTTAACACTTGGTTCCCTCTTCCTATCCTGCTGTGTGAGAAATGTTTTTTTAATTAGACCTGTTATTCAGTGAAAAAGATTTTATTTTTATCTTTCAAAAAACTATGTTACAAATATTATAAGCTCCGAGCTTGGTATAGCTTTCAAATGACACAGAAAATCACGAACCAATCCTTGTAGAAATTCGCTGAAATTCTTAATTCGTTTCTTTCTACCCTACTGTGAGTGAGTGACACTAAAAAAAATGTATAAAATAATCACATTAAATGTAATAGCTTCATTTAAATTAAATGTAAAATTACAATTTTTAAAATTTTGGATTTTTCATTTAAATATACTTAATATACTTGTTACTGAAATTGCTGTGTGTTTACTCGTTAAGTATGCAACAGCGGCTGTGACCTCCCTCACGTGATAATATCGCACCATTCGTTTAATTGGCGGTGAATGTAGTTACATCGCTTTACATTTAACAAATATCAACAAGAACGAGCTTTATTGATGGTGATTAATATTCTGTAAATGATTATTGTATAATATATGATCAGGTCCACGCTGTATACGGCACAGGAGGGAACCTAGTGTTAAGACACTCCGTTCCCTATTTCCAATCCACTGAATTCTGGAGGCGTTGAAGTTGTGTGGCGGAACTCAACGACGCGTTTTGCCTCGAAATCAGAGCGAAGAAACGGAAATTTAAATTTACGTAAATATTTCATTTCCTCGAGTGGGGATCGAACCCACAACCGATCGATTTACAGTTACATCATGTGCCCCCACGACTGGCCTCTGGCCTCATGATGATAGTTGCGGGTTTAAATCCAATGGGTATCGATTATTAATTCTTTTCCTTTTTTTTAATCAGGCAAAGTACAATGACGGTACTATATAATATTTCTAAATTGACTGAAAGTTAAATTTGTAACAATGCGAAATTACTGATATAATAAATACCTACTTATATATAAACTATCATTAAATGTTTATCACATACAAACCATATCGTAAAACATGCTATTGGATAATTTGAAATTTTCCCGAATTTGTAAAAAAAAATATTATAGTAATATTTTCGTACATATTATAGTAATATTTTCTAGAGTGTGGTTACTTTCTCATATAATGTGCTACTATATAAAATTTACATAATATTACTGACAGCAAAAACATTAAATTTTAGTACATAATTTTAACATTGTTATTGTTATAACGTGCTACTCAAGAATTCTGTAAAAAGTCAGGAACGGAACTTATGGGGAACAGAGTGTGTTTTAAAACTGGGTTCCCAGGTTCCCTCTGCCTATCTATATGCGCATATAATTGATAGTTCTATAGATATTTTATTTCATCCAATATCATTGTAAATAAGTGTAATTTGTTTTTTATTACATCATAAAAAACAGTGTAACGACAAAATCGTATTTCAACAAACAGGGCTATAAATGTTTTATTACAATATGGTATCGTAAAATGGATGCATTATATATAGTTCACGAGTAATACGGGTGGGATAAACATACATACGTGATGTATGTACAACGTCGCGCCTTATATAGAAGGTTTATTTGGCTTACTATCTTACTTTTCACTTACTTATTTTTTTTAACTATTAATATTTATTACTAAACTATTTATATTGGAGACCAGTTGTGGCGCAGCGGCACGAAGTGTGACTGTAAAACGGACTGGTTGTGGGTTCGATCCCCACTCTAGGAGATGAAATATTTACTTAAATTTATATTTCCATTTATTGGCTCTGGTGTCGAGGCTAACCAAGAACGGAGTGTCTTAACACTAGGTTCCCTCTGCCTACCCTGCTGCGTGCGGGATACAGCGTGAAGCTGATTTAATTTAATTTAATTAATATGATGTATGCCATTTTGTAATACACTCACTATACTGTGTCAACAGTTTAATATGGAAATTGTGGTCACTGTGACAGTTTATTCATTGCTTAATAAATATTTATCATACGAATATATTTGTAAACTTCGTTTATATTATTATTGGGTCTCTTTAATCAGTTGAGTGGATATTTCTCTTTTATTCTGTCTTATTTAGCTCTACAAAATCATTGGGTATAGACAGTCTACTTGAATATTGAATTTACAAATATGTATTTGTGTATGTACAAAGAGGTAATGACACAAAAATATTATTAACAAAAAATATGTAACAGATAATAAATATAAAAATCAGCTTCACGCTGTATCTCGCACACTGCAGGGTAGGCAGAGGGAACCTAGTGTTAAGACACTCCGTTCCCCACTTTCTGCCGTATTCTGGAGGCATTGCGTGTTGAGTGGCAGAACTCAACGCCGCGCTTGTCCTCGACACCAGAACGAAGAAATGGAAATATAAATTTAAGTAAATATTTCATCTCCTCGAGTGGGGATCGAACCCAAAACCAGTCAGTTTATAGTCACACTTTGTGCCGCTGCTCCAC
Source organism: Heliconius hermathena (assembly GCA_013403705.1). Taxonomy (NCBI): domain Eukaryota; kingdom Metazoa; phylum Arthropoda; class Insecta; order Lepidoptera; family Nymphalidae; genus Heliconius; species Heliconius hermathena. The sequence continues at coordinate 67,637 of JAAIXJ010000551.1, forward strand.
GACTGGCCTCCTATATATATAATAAATATAATAAAATATAAAATGAAAATATAAATGTAAATAAATATTTCATTTCCTCGAGTGGGGATCGAACCCACAACCAGTTGATGTTACAGTCATACTTTGTACCCCTGCGCCACGACTAGCCTCAACATATACGTTTTCTTAACAAGTATTGTAATTATATAATATATTATGTTGTACGTGTTTGTAAGTTTAATTTCACAGTAGACAGTCTATATTTACAATTCTTACATATAAAACAGTAACTTAATAATTTTATGAAATGTTATTCTCAAAGTAAACTTCTATATATGTATGTATATTAGAATATATACATATGCTTTTAAAATGTTTACTTTATATTAAAATCAACTTTCCATTAGAAGCGAAACCTTTTAGATGTTATTTATAGCTCGCGCTCCACACTCACTTTGATATAGTATTTACAATAAAAAATAAATGTTTTAAGCGGTGTTTATCGAATTTTTATATATTTACCAAGATGGTTGTCAAACATAATTTAAAAATAAATATAAGTAAAATCTGATAATACGTGAAAAATGACTTCCGGCTGACAGAAACACGGGATATCGATTTTCTCGTATCGACGAGGAAATAAAATTGGGAATCTTATAAATATATTTGTGCTTCATAAATGTCAGATTATGGTAAAATTTAAGAAAGATTGATATATATAATATTATAATCTGTACTTAATTCTTATATGGGCTGCTTTGCAGCTTGCAAAACTGATTTTCTAACATAAAGAATTGAATAGAAAATATATTTGTAACTGAATTTATTTACTGAAGTCAGTCATGGCGCAGGGGCACGAACATGTGATTGTAAACGCGACAGGTTGTTGGTTCGATTCCCACTCGAGGCAAATAAATATTTAATGCCGCAGCGTGGAGTTTCGCCACTCAACACGCAATGCTTGTAGAATTTAGTGGAAAGTGGGAAACGAAGTGTCGTAACATTAAACTTCCTCTGCCTACCCTGCTATACTAACGGGATACAGCGTGAAACGGAAAAAAAACGATTTATTCCTTGAGTAATAGACACAGCAGGGTAGGCAGAGGGAACCTAGTGTTAAGACACTCCGTTCCCCACTTTCTGCCGAATTTTGGAGGCATTGCGTGTTGAGTGGCAGAACTCAACGCCGCGTTTAGCCTCGACACAAGAGCGAAGAAATGGAAATATAAATTTAAGTAAATATATGATCTCCTCGAGTGGGGATCGAACCGACAACCAGTCGGTATTACAGTCCCACTTCGTGCCGCTGCGCCACGACTAGCCTCATTTAATTTAATTTTAATAGACACAGTCTTAGTATCAAATCTTTTAATAAAACCTTACATCTCCATATCATTTTAGTACTAATATTACTAAGCGTCCGTTAAAACATTGTTGTTTGTTTATGCTCTTCATTAAAGGGCTTTAAGCTCCATAGTGAAATATGTTGAGATTTTGTGTCACTACATTTACTTTGCAATTCTAAGAGGCGATCCACCGCTCGAGAGGCACTCACGTCCTTGTTATATTTATGTCTACAATAATATACCGCAAAGTGTACTGTAATTTCTAAGATAAACAAATAATTATTTTTTAAGTATGAATTTTAAAATTTTTTAAATTTGTTTTTTATGTTGGAAGTCAAGATGATATTATAATATCTGTAGTCATAAACAAATAACGGATTATATATTTTTTTATGTTGAGTTTAAAAACTAAAAAAAAAAACTACAAATACTTTTGATGATAGTAGATTTTATGATTAAAATGCATTAATGTTATAAGTTGTTATCAGCAAAAGAAAATGATAATAATATTATAATAATTTATATATTATATCTGTGTTAGGTAGTCATGGTGCGGGGGCACAAGCATTGGACTGAAAACGTGACGGCTGTGGGTTCGTTTCCTATTCGGGGGAATGAATTATTTAATATTTTTCTTAAATCAATACTGATATATTTTGATATTCATATTTTAGAGAGTGCTCATGTGGCAGATACACACATTACTATTCAGCCAACGTCATCTAATTCATTTTTATATATATAAATAAAAACATATATAAACTAACAAACCACACCAAAGAAAATTTTTAACATTTCATATATAACTACAGTACTATCGAGAAATTGTAGCCGCCCTGAAGCTACACTTCCAAAACTTTTTTGGATTGCAAATTTTGAAAAAAAATCTGAATTAAGAATAGATCCTAAAATCAAATATGCTACCGTCCACTCTTAACATCAGGGCGGCCACGACTCGCCGACCATACTGCATATAAAAAAAAACCCAATCGATCTAAACTAACAAACCACACCAAGGTAAATAGTTAAACATTTTCTAAAAGCAAATGACTAAGTGAAGTTTTCCATAGTAAAGTGGTTGTTTTGTGTAGGAGCGACGGTGCAGTGGCTCGTGTAGTCACCACCGACAAGCCGGGCTGCGGCACGTACCGCCCGCCCCCGCACCCGAAGCTGCCCCCGGACCCGCCAGGTGAGATAGTACTGCTCATTTAATATTTTATCATATTTTATCTCTTTAAAGATGTGAAATATTGTATATTTTATGTTAGTTTATGTTTTCTGTTTATAAAGCAAGCTTATAGATTTTTTTTACATTTTCGAAGTCGTCGTCGCCGCTACGTTCATGTTTTTATGTTTTCTGGAAAGTAAATTTATAGAATGTCTTGCCTCTTATTTGCCATTTAACTATTAAAATGAGACAAATAAAAAAAAATAAATCACAATTATTTCATTATACTCAAATGTCTTTTTTTATCTATTTCAGTAGCTAATATTTTATACGTCATTTTAAATGAATAAACAAAAATCTAATTTTTAGCTTCATGCTCCCACATATAACAGGATACGCAGAGGGAATCTAGAGTGTTAAGACACTTTAATCTCCGTCGAATTTTCGAGACATTTGGTGTTGACTATCGGAAATCACCGCTACGCTTTGTCTTGTCACCAGAACAGTGAAATGAAAAAGTGAAATATTTCATTCCCCAAATGGGAATCGAACTTACAATCATCGTAGTTACAGTTACAAGCTATACCGCTGCACTACGACATCCTTTTGAAAAATAATAGAATATTTTGCTAGATGTATATGAAATAAGTCCGTACGCGACGTTCGCGGGCGGCGCGGGCGACGGGCTGGCGGGCGGCGGGTCGCGCGCGTACACGCTGCAGCTGCGCGCGCTGGCCCGCCACGAGGACGACGCGGCGCCGCCCGCGCACCCCAGCTGCTGTGACGGTGATTTCTCTTGTTTTCAACCCACTTCTGTAAGGAAAGGAGGTCATCAATTCGATACCCCGAAACATTTAAGTGGTTGAAGCAGTTCTATTTTTATTTGAGTGTTGGTGCTTCCCGTGTGGTCACATTTTAATTTGATCAATTTCTGACAATAGCATCCATGAGAAAGTCGGCATTAAGTATGTTCGCGACAAATAGACAAATAACTCAATATCCCGGTAGCCGGTTACGATTTTTCTTTTTTCTATTGAAAAGGATACAAGGATAGTTTGATTAAAGTCAAGTTAGGTTTTCATTATGAGATTCGATTGAAACTAAAGAAATCTATTTTTTTTTGTTAAAAATTGTAAAATGTTTTTACGAACTTGAGGTTGAGTCCTACTGACTTTTACAACGACACCGAGTGGACAGGGGAGAAGTTAAGAAGTTACTCTGTCACTGAAAAATTTGCATGCAATACGTGGCTGCTTGAGGGAATGAGAGACGGCAACGGCATGATTTTTCTCATAATACATTGTAAATTTATGTTAGTATAGGCACAGATAATAAAATATATTTTTGATACAAATTAAATTTTAATATAAATACGGTTATTATTTACTTACGGACCCTGATTAATTTTATGTACTTTAAATATTAAAGAACTATCATTGCGTTCAAATATTGGAGTCAAATTTGTCATCGATATGTTTAGTTAGTTATTTGTCTATCGTCACTTAGTTAAGGTGTCACCAACATTTTTTAATAATTTTATTTATTTAACTATCCTTGACTCATCTTTTTAAATAGTAGAGTAAGAAATTTTTACTACTGATTCTAAATAATTTGAATGTTGGCATCAGAATAGCTTATACTTAAAAAAATCACATCACCTTCACGCTGTATACTGCGGTATACAGCGTGAAGGTGACACAGCAGGGCAGGCAGAGGTAAACTAGTGTTAAGATGACATTCCGTTCCCCACTTTCCACCGAATTTTGGAAGCATTGCAAGTTGAGCGGAGGAACTCAACGCCAGGCTTTTGCCTGGTCACCAGAGCGAAGAAATGGAAATAATATTCGTCGTTCTAATTACGAACTATACACACGTTACTTCTATTTGTGCGCAAACTACCCTCAAGATGCCAATATCAAAATGTAATACTTGTAACAAAAATGTTACGAAAAAAGGACTCGGTATAATATGTAGCCGCTGTGAGAAGTGTGTCCATGCTACTACTTCTTGCGCTAAACTCTCCGCAAAGCAATTAGCCACTCTTCGAAATGCCCCCGGACTGGAATGGAGCTGTGAAGAATGCTTGTGCAACGCCTCGCATAGATCATCAATATTAATACAAGGTGATGATTCCGAGGATGAAGAAGAAGAGGAACTCGTTTCCAGTAACAAAGCTGGTTCTAAATTGATTCGCGACATAACTTCAGAAATGAAAAAAGTAATAAAAAAGGAATTTGAAACACTGAAAAAAGAATTTGAAGTTTCGCTCAATTTTCTAAGCGATCAAATTTCAAGTATCGAGGAATCTTTTAAAAAACATGAAAACAAAATAAAAACGTTAGAAAATAGAAATATTGAACTTCAAAATAGTAATAGGAATCTTGAACTTCGTGTTGCGTCCGTAGAGTTCAAACTACATGAAATAGAACAAAGGTCCCTAGGGAGTTCCATGGAAATATCGGGATTACCAGAATCCGCACTACAAAAACCCCAGGAAGTTATAAAATCCGTTGCTATAAAATTAAAAATGGACGAAGGTGACGTTAAATGCACACGCGTCATGCAACCGCATAAAGAACGATCTGGATCTCTTGTTGTCGAAGTGAAGAACCAGCACATCAGGGATCAATGGTTAGCGGCAACAAAGCAGACTCGGTCTACTCTCGGTGATATTGTGCAAAGTGTGCCGCGTGAACTCACAAACACTCCGATATTTATCCGTGAAGCTCTAACGCCTTATAATAAAATGTTATTATATAANCAGTGCTTTGTATGTTGTCATTCTGATGTGCCCATTGGCCCTAATTAGGGACAGCATAGTAAAAGCTAAATTTATCTTATTACAACTCTTCTTTTCTAATTAAAAGTAATTTTATTATATAATTTACTATGTAATTGAGTATGTTTTGTACCAAAACAAATGTCACTAGAAGAAAAAGTTAAGAATAAAAAATACTTACTTTTTGCCTTCACTAATTTATGCAACAGCTTCACAAAAGGCACAAAATGAACAATTATAAATGTATTTTAAATTACTTTTACGGCCACAACATAAAGGTACACCATTTATCGATACAATTGTAGACATGAACTGCATAAACATAAAAACATAAAAATAACGAGGGTACTTTTATAAATGTCCCCATTTGGGCACGGTGGGTCTATATGGGTTAACACCAAAGTGAAGAAATCAAAATATTAAATATTTAATTTCCTCAAGTGGATTTTTTTTTCGAACTTGAGGTTAATGCTGTTAGCTCTATTGGCTTTTACAGCGACACCGGGTGGGTAGGGAAGAGGGTACTCTGTCCCAGAAGAAATGCAAGCACTACATGGCTGCTTGAAACCTCAAGTGGAAATCGAACCCACAACTTATCGCATTTACAGCCACTCGCTTGTGTCTCTGCGTCACGACTGGCCTCATAATATATACCTATTTATAAGAAACGATATAATATTAACTTTTTCTCTCTCACAGCCTGCTCACAAGACTCGGGAAGTTGAAGTAAACTGCCAAATTGTTTAGTAAAAAATATCTAGTCACTTTAATTAGAAAATTCAGTTATACATATTAATATGTATACAAACATTTTTACAATAATATTGTCTATTTATATTATGAAGTTTTTCTTTTATTACTTACCCTTTCCCTTTTGAACTATATAATATTTTAAGTTAAATTTATGTTTTAAGAAATAGAAAAAAGTTTTTATAAGAGTTGATGATTATACTACTTTACGCTTTACCCCATGTATTTGTAGGGTAGATCTTTACCTACCCTACAAATATGTGGTGTAAATTTTCTTGAAACTTGCAATAAATAAAATTAAAAAAAAATCAGCTTCACGCCGTATCCCGCACACAGCAGGACAGGCAGAGGGAACCTATTGTTAAGACACTCTGTTCCCCACTTTCTGCCGAATTCTGGAGGCATTGCGTGTTGAGTAAAATGAAATAAAAGAGAACCAGAAAAAAAAACCTAGAAGAAGAAATTCAATAATTCAAGACACGGCGTGCTGAGTGGCGGAAATCAACGCCGCAATTTGTATTACCGGAGCAGGGAAATGAAAAACTCATTTCTCCGATTGAGAATAGAATTGACAACCATTGCGCTTACCACATTAATGGCCATACTCATTGTAACTCATTAAAAAAATACACATGTTTTTTTAGCTTCACTTCAGGTTCAGAGGGTATAGTCCTGTGAACCTGGGAACCTAGTGTTAAAGCACTCCATTCCCAATAAAACACTTCCGTTCTCCATTTTCCGCTAAATTCTAGTGACATTGCGAGTTGAGTGGCGGAACTGAACGCTGTTTATATCCTTTATTATTATTAAATAAAACGAATAATTCAGTATAAATATAATTGAAATCAGATAATCATTTCGCAAGGTTTTCTTAATTAGGATAGATTTACTTTACGTAAACATCTCCAAGCAACGTATCAACAAAGACGTACTCTGTTAATTCCTCACATATACGTTAAACAGATTAAAGTATCATTTATCATCACTTGGCTCTATTTAATGAATTAATGTTGGTGGCGGGACACTGTTGCTTTTTTCCGTCTCAATGTTGTAGCGTGACATGTAATTAGCCTTTGCGTGACGTTTTTAGAACAGTTTGTAACGTTAATGTCTTAATTTCTTCTTTACAATTTAAATATATTATGGAGATTGAACTTTTAAATTAAGTTTTTTTTGTAGTTTTCCGCTTTTTCCTACATAGCAAGACAGAAACTATTATTGAGACACTCTGTTTACCAGTTTCCGTTCAATTTTTGATATATTGATTCTTGTGGAAAACTCAAAACTACACTTTGTTTACTAGAAGGAAAATGACATACCTAGAATAAAAATACATATAATAAAAATGTACCTGATCGCTCTCTGTACATGGAAAATATGTGAGAAAAATTATCCTTGGGTGTATATTGGACGTAAAAGAAATTTAAATATAATCAATTCTTTAATTTTGTCAAACATTTTGTTTACTTGAGGCCAGTCGTGGCGCAGCGACACGAAGTGTGACTGTAAAACCGACTGGTTGTGGGTTCGATCCCCACTCGAGGAGATGAAATATTTACTTAAGTTTATATTTCCATTTCTTCGCTCTGGTGTCGAGGCTAAGCGCGGCGTTGAGTTATGCCACTCAACACGCAATGCCTCCAGAAATCGGCAAAAAGTAGGGAACAGAGTGTCTTAATACTAGGTTCCCTCTGCCTGTGTGCGGGATACAGCGTGAAGCCGATTTATTTTGTTTACTGTTAGATGCTTTTATTTTTCTAAGTATACCTATTACATTCTTATTTATGCAGAACAACTAAAAGTAATACTTCTATAGTCATTATTTTTTTTACTGAAAATCAAATATTTTTTAATATTCTTTCTCATATTTTGTATACGATAGCCAAAAAAAAGAAGACAATGTACATTTTGTCTATCTGTTTATCCTCAATATAAAATAAATAAATAAATAAATCAGCTTCACGCTGTATCCCGCACACAGCAGGGTAGGCAGAGGGAACCTAGTGTAAGACACTCCGTTCCCCACTTTCTGCCGAATTCTCGAGGCATTGCGTGTTGAGTGGCAGAACTCAACGCCGCGCTTAACCTCGACACCAGAGCGAAGAAATGGAAATATAAATTTAAGTAAATATCCTCAATATATTATAAATATTTCAAAACTAGCCAGTATTGAAAAACAAAAGTTTTACGAGTGCGCTTCGGTCGGTAATCCAGTCTGAGAGCTGACGGAGCAATTAGACGGTAACTAGATTACCGCATTAATGGAACTCGAGCGGAAAATCAAAAGCATCTAATTCCTTTTATGTATCGAATAATATTAATTTTGTATTATTCTTTTAGTATTATATATTTTTTTAGATTTAGGCTGTATCCAAAATAAATAGCAGGGTAGGCAGAGGGTAAACCTAGTGTTAGAACATTCCGTTTCCCACTTTCTGTCGAATTTTTGACATTGCGTGTGGATTGACGGCGAGCTTTGCCTTGTAATCATAGAGAAGAAATGAAAATATTAATAAATAATAATTAATTCCCCTGAGTGAGCATCGAACCCACTCACTCACCCACTGTCGCGTTTAAAGTCGTAAGATTGTACCACTGCGTCTAGATGGCATAAGTTGTAAAAGGATACACATGTCTTACATATTAGTTACAGATTAAAATAGTTCTCGATGGAATGATTACCTTTGTATTATATAATAAATACTAAAATGATAATTTAAAAAAATGTGGTGACTTTCATCTATAAGAGAATTATCTTCACGCTGTAACCCGCACATAACAGGGTAGGCACAGGGAGCCTATTGTTAAGATATTACGTTCTCCACTTTCCGCTGAAAGTTGAGCTGTTAATTGACGGAACTCTCCGTTGGGCCTTTACCTTGGTGTCAGAGCGAAGCAAATATTAATAAATAATAATTAATTCCTCCCAGTAGAGATCAAACCCATAACCATGGCGTTACAGTCACATCCTTGTACCCTTGCGCCACGACGGCTCTATATAAGAAAATATATTTGTAATCAATTATTTAGTAAAAACTAACAGTAAATGTATGCAGTAACTGGAAAAATAATTAAAAAGTTATATTACAGCAGTACTACGTTCAAATTTTTAAACCATTTTATGTAACTGTAGGGCAACGTGTGAAAAAATATTTTGCTACTATATTTTAGTTTATATGTGCAACCAAATTGGTAATTCCTTTTCTGATTTAGCATTCTATAGTGAAACTTACAACAAACTTAAATTAATAAATGTTATTTAATAAACATGGCCGTATTTGTTAATACACATCTGTCTACTAATAGATATAAAAAAAAAATAAAACTATATTACTATAGTAACTACAAATAAAAATGAACTACTTTGAAATTATGTAAATGTCAAATCTATTTCGTGTTTTATAATAGTATATGAAAATAAAATAAATTTCTTCCTTAAAAAATATTAAAATTCTAAAAAAAATATATTTCTTTTATATATTATGAACTATTACGTTTATACAAGGAATAAAATTACACTATTTATTCCGTCTTCGGTTCACCGCGCATGTATAAATAAAAGAGTATTTACATAAAATACCTAGAGGCCAATCGTCGTAGGCCTCTTTATCCCACACAAAGCAGGATAGACGAGTGAACCTAGGAACCGAGTATTAAGACACTCCTATCTCATTAAGACTATTCAGTTTTTACTTTTCGACGAATTCCGAACTGAACGCCGCGCTTTGTCTCGTTACCAGCGCAAGAACATTAAATACTTAATTTTCTCAAGTGGGAAACGAACCCACAACCTGTTACGCGTACATTCGCACGCCTGTGCCACTACACCATGGCTGACTATAGTTAGTTAATTTAGGTATAAAACATTTCGTTCAAAGAGAATTCTCAAACACGCTTGACCTACCTACATTTAATATCGCAAATGTGAAGCTGAACTCTGAAGTTCGGAGACAGTAACATTATGATAATCCTCATAGCAATTTAACATATAGAAGTTGGTAAGTTCATTAAAAATACATAGTTTTAAGCTTCCACTGGCTCTGTAGAGAGGTGTTAATATGAGGGCGTAACATGGACCCAGATCAAAGTCATAGTGGAAGTTTTATATATCTATCTCTACTATATTTAATAAAATCAAATCAGCTTCACGCTGTATCCCGCACACAGCAGGCCGTTCTCCACTTTCTGCCGAATTCTGGAGGAATTGTGTGATGAGTCGCAGAACTTAACGCCGCGCTTTGCCTCGACACCAGAGCGAAGAAATGGAAATATAAATTTCAGTAAATATTTCATCTCCTCGAGTGAGGCTCGAACCCACAACCAGTCGGTTTTACAGTCACACTTTGTGCCGCTGTGCCACGCAGCGTGAAGCTGATTTAATTTAAAAAATATTTTGTCTGTACATTTAGTAATTTTGACTAAAATGGATAGAATGACACTTAAAAAGAAAAAAAAGAAAGCAAAAATATGTTTTTGATTTTCTTGTCTGTCTGTCTGTCTGTATGTATGTATGTATGTATGTATGGTCACGCTAATCTCCGAAAGTACTGAACCGATTTATTTAAAACTTTCACCAATTGCTTTGTTTTAACTCAATTTAACATTTAAAGTTTGGTACATAAAAAAATCTGTTCATTAATTAAAAGTTATCGTCATTTGAATGAACTCGAGGCATTAGTTTGCCTGCGAATGCTATATAGCAATCGCGCTGGTAAGATTCCTGGCTAAAGAATGACATTCGAAACGTCTTGGTTATATGACTGTTGATAAAGATATATGATACATATTTGAAGCACTATTATACAATATTTTATACAATAAAGTAAACAAAATTGAATTGTTAGTTAAGGTTACCTTCATAAATAATAACAGTTAAGCTTAAGTCGTAATTAATCCAATACAGGCATAAAAACCAATTTGATCTTCAAAGAAATATTAAGTAATAAATAGATTAAGTAAATACGTAGACGTTCGTTCATTTGAAATAAATCTATATAAAAATGCCTACAAACCAACTTCTACGTGTACTCTGTAATTGTACATTTAGCCAATTATATATGTAACTAATTTAAAAATTGTACAGGAGTTAATATGCAATCATTACAGTTATTTTACAAAGAATATTATGAATCCTTCAAATCAATAATTTAACATTTAAGGCTGTTTCTGAATGAGTAAATTAAATTATTCACTGACATCAGCACATTTAACAGAGTATATTATATANAATGCCTCCAGAATTCGGCAGAAAGTGGGGAACGGAGTGTCTTAACACTAGGTTACCTCTGCCTACCCTGCTGTGTGCGGAATAAAGCGTGAAGCTGATTGTTTATTTTATTTTTTAATATTTATTAAATATTAAATATTTATTAGCGCATTTTTTTTATAAAATAGGGAATGTTTTTAATAAAAAAAGAAGAAAAAAAAATTGCTATAAATTAACATATTATATTTTATACGAATTTTAAGAAAAAAAAGTGTTTGATGACTCTACACTAATTTCTGCATTCAAACTCAATCAACATTTTTATAATATTAGGGTTCCGTACCTCAAAATAAATAACGGAATCCCTATAACAACTATTATTAAACTTATCCGTATAGTTTTTTTTTATACAAAATGAGTGTAAGCCAGCAATTTTAAATTTGTTAACATTTATAAATCACGTTTCTTTACCTATTGTCATAAAATCGGTATCGAAACTCGGTGGGAGAGGCCCACTCGCACTAGATGGGTTGTTTTTTAAATGTCTTGGTCTACTTTATATTTCTCTTACTCTTAGCTTACTCTTAGCTCGCGTTTAAATCATTAAAAACTTAACAATGCAAAATAAATTGCATTGCGTGTTGAGTGGCGGAACTCAACGCCGCCGTAATATATTCATATATTACGTACAATATATATATATATATATATATATATAGTTATTTTTGGTCAACATTTAATTAAGCTACTTACTCACCAAACGTTGTAGTTCTAATAGACCACCGTGTAGTACGTTAGTGCAGGGCTCGCTCTAAGTTAGAAACTTGTGATCTGATGGGAAAAGACCACTAAAGTCGATCCCAGCTTGGTTTAACTACTGATGAGCGGTCTCTATCTACTCTGGGTTAATAACTTTCATATCTAAGCAGAACTTATAAATGTAGTTTAATTCATCTATTTACATACTCGACGTGCATATATTTATTATTTAGTACTAAATTCTTATTACTAAACTAATCGATGGGGTCCATGGTCCATCAAGCTACGTCGAAATTTTTATACGCTTGTTACAACTTATTTATTATAGTTGTTAGCTTCTCTTCTGAACGTATGGCTTAGTGGTCAGAGCGCCTGGTCGGTTTCCAGGAAGCGCGGGTTCGAGTCCCGCTACGTTCAAAATTTTTATACGTTTTCTAAATAAGTATTTAACAGTGACTATTTATTATATAAACAGAAACAAATATGATTCAGTTTCTTATATATATTTTTTATGTATTTCATGAAAACTTAAACAATCCAAGAACTTAAACATATTCACAAAGAAATAGTTTCACTTTACATACTATGGAATGTAATTGTACACTTTTATATGTACGAAAGAAGAGAATTCGTCTGACCTAAACAAATATAAGAAGTAATATAAAAAGTTTTGTTAGAGGCGTACGACGTCATTTCCCTGGCCTTCTGTGTCGAAATTGACGTGTTTCTTGTGTAACTAAATTTATTATTGAATGTACTGAGACATACATATATACACAGAACAACCCTTAATTATTACATTTAAGATACGTTTAATCTTAATGATTTTTTTTTGTTTTGTTGATTATTTTAAGCTTATCCTGTTAAGCAAAATCCTATATTTTTTCGATCAATTACCCAAATTGCATATTGAGGAGCTTAGAAAGATAATATCTTATAATCTATTCAATTTAAAATTAAAAGATCGCCCAAAAATAGTTCTGGCTGCAGCAACAGGTCAGACTTATGTCAACATTGGCTAGAAATAAAAATTTAATCCTGTTTAAAAAGAGGCCAAACACGACTAGAGTGCTGTAAGATTTTCAAGTTTTATACTTTCACTGATACTGACTGCAGAATCAGGTTAGAATTTCCATATTATTGTTTGGTCTTCAAATTTGATACACATCTATATCAAATTTGAAGAACATTCAACCACCAAATACTAAAAGAAATACCAAATTATATTGCAATGTACATCGACATGAATCAGGAAAAGCGCTGGTGAGCTTCAACGGCTGGACGGATTTTGACCAGACATAGCTAAGAACCACCGTGGATAAATTATCTTTAGAATAATAAAACATCGTACGATGCCACAAACAGACACACATACACACAAATTGACAGACAAAGGTTTGAAACTTATAACACTCTTGTTATTTGTTTTTCAGAAACTGCATTATGTTAAGATGTAACGTCAATTAAAGTTTTTTAAAAATATTTCGATAGTTATTTTTATTACACTCTATGTTACACATAAAACAGGATAAGGAGAGTCTTCGCCCAAAATTAGGACTGTATTTGAGTGACGGTACTCAACGCCGCATTTTGACAGAGAGATGACATCAAAATAATTTTTCATACTTTTCCTAATTCAATATCGAAACCATAACCACAGTCAGACGCTACTCCACGATGGCTTCAAAATCTTTATTAAAAACCTCATAACATAACTAGGAATACTGGTTACTAGTGCAACAATAATACATTTGCTCAGACCATTGCCCACGTACACCTTTGGAACACGTTTCATTATAGACTAAGGTATTATCTGCTTTAAAGTTATCGTTGGTTCACATTCTGGGAACCTGGGAGTCCATGTAAAGAGTGTCACGTTTGCTGGCGCGTGTTTGATTCTAGTTGAGCTTATTTGAACTATATATTTGTATTTTAACTGTAGGAATGTCCTGATAATGTATTTATTAAAATGTATAATATAAATTGGAAGTAAAGGAAGGAAGTTGTTGTTTCCCATATCCTTGATTATTAATTTGTTGTACAAAAGTAGCATTTTTTTTACTTTATATTAATTGTTTTTTAACTTCACTGGGGAACCTTGAAACCTACACTTCCATTCTCCACTTTATTCTAACCAAAATATAAAATATTCAATTTCCTCGAAAGGGAATCGAACTTACAATCTGTTGCGTATAAAGTCGCACGCTTCTGGTGCTCCACGACTGGCCTAAATCAGGCATAATCTCACATCTGTTCTTGAAAGTACCTGTACTTTGCTCTATTGGGATTAGTCTTTTATTATTGACAGGTATATTTTTGTCAATACACCTGATATAGCATGAGTAGACGAAAAGACAAAAAAGAAAAAATATGTAAATATTTCTACTTAGCCCATAAGGTTACTGCCATGTGGGATGTCAATGCGACTATCATTGTGCTGACTATCAGCAGTTAACGGTTTAATAGCGAAAAGCCTCGATCAACATCTTAAGAGATTTACTTGAAAGCAGTTTTCAGAAAGCAGTTTTACTTGAGACGGCGAATATTGCCAGGAGATTCCTCTTTCTGGAGCCCTAGTGACCGATAAGCTAGGACCCTTATCCCACCCTCAGTTATCCTACCCTCATTAATGTTTTTTTTTATTTTTTAAATGTATTTTTTATAACAATTTATATTAAAAAATGTAACATGTAATATTTTTTTACATACATATCATATATATATANTCATACATATATATATATATATATATATATTATTCTTATGTCTATTTGGTCTTGTAACCTATTATTTATAATAATAGTTACATCAAATAACTTATATACAATCACTTCTATACCTAATATATAGGTAAATACTTTGATATAACACAAACAAAGTGGTTCCAATACCGTAGGTACTTATCGCAGTGAACATGTACGGACCGATATCGAATTAATCTGCGAACGTTCAAGTTGAAGTCGATTCAATATATTCGTAGAATCGATATTATTTAACCGCTACACAAGCTCGAGTCGGAATTGTTAAGAGGATTTCATTCGGTTGTATGTTAAGTTGAAACAATTAATGATTGACGTGGAAAAAGCGAATGTTTGTACAGAACAGGATAGTATTGTATGATTTACTTTTAATTTGTAAATTGTTTTTTTTATTAAAGTGTATAGTAATAATGTATTTTATATACATTCTTCTAAGAATATCATAATCCATTACACTTCATTTTTTTCTATATTTCAGGGGTCCGTACAAAAGGTAAAAGTGGAAACCCTATAGGATCATTGTTGTCCGTCTGTCTAGGCCATTTGTTATAGAGATATCAAGCTGAAATATATAATAATCTGAAATATATAATCTCTATATATAATAAGACAGTAAAAATATTTTGTCTGTACATTTAGTTATTTTGACTGAAATGGATTGAGGGACACCTAAATAGAATAATAGAAAGCAAAAATATTTTTTTTGAATTTCTTGTCTGTCTGTCTGTCGATATATTTTTGTCCGCATTTTTCTCTGAAAGTACTGAACCGATTTACTTGAAAATTTCACGAATTGCTTTGTTTTAAAGTACTAAGGTTTAGTTCATCAAAATCGGTTTATTAAAAAAAAAAGTTATCGTCATTTGAATGAACTCAAGGCATTAGCTTGCCTGCGAATATTTTATAGCAATCGCGCTGGTTTCTTGGCTAAAGAATGACATTCGAAAAGTCTGGGTAATATGACTGTTGATAAAAATATATACATTTTTGAAGCACTATTATATAATATTTTATACAATAAAGTAAACAAAATTGAATTGTTAGTGGAGATTACCTTCATAAATCATAACAGTTAAGTTTAAGTCGTAATTAATTCAACACAGAGATAAAGAACGATTTGATCTTCAAATCAAGC
>JAAIXJ010000551.1:85193-101954 GCA_013403705.1 Heliconius hermathena
TCGGGGCATGAGTACGACTTGAACTTGCCCGAAAATGTTGATTATTTTATAGATTATATAAAAATGTCTAAAAACGTGCTTTCTATGTATATTCTGTATACCAATTATATATTTAACTAATAATATATGTTACTAATTTAAAAACTGTACAGGAGCTAATATAAGTTATTTTACAAATAATATTGTGAGTACTTATCCAAATCAATTAATTAATAATTAAGGCTGTTTGTAATATTTATATTTCTTAAATGAATAATCATGTAATTCAAGCGGGCAAAGCCGCGAGCAGGCCGCTAGTATATAATAAAATAAAAAAGAATTTAATATTATGTCATACTATATTTTTGTAAATAAAATCTCTGATCTTTCCCAAATGATTTTCTCCGCATCTGGAAAGTTTGGTAATATATTGATCCATGAATCCAAGCTTAGGGTAATTACGGCAACCTGAAAGGTATTAAAGTTTTATTTGAATACCTATATGAATAAATAGTTTTTTTTTACTACATTATATTAAAAGTAGGTGGCACTGTGACATAAATTATAATTTTTACAATTTTAAAGTGTTATTCCACACTTAGGAAAATTTTTTAGATAAAATATAAAAATATTAACGTAGCGGGATTTGAACACACGCCTCTTGGAAACTGTCCAAGCGCTCTGACCAACTAAGCCATACGTTCTGGTCGCGAAACGTCAAAATTTTTAAATGCTTGTTATTTTTGTTGCCTCTCTCTGCAGATAGATTGTTACGAATTTCGGCTACCCAAAGAAAATTATCTTTTGGCGAGAGAACGCTATTTATTAAATATTTTTTATAATTTTAAAGTGTTATTCCACACTTAGAAAGGAAAAATATTTTTAGAAATCATATAAAAAATATGTTGTAACAAGCAGAATGTCGACGTAGCTCGATGCCAACGTATGGATTTCTAAGAAGCGCGGGTTCAAATCCCGCTACATTAGAATTTTTATATATTTTATAAAAGTATAAATGATAGTTAGCTCGATAGTTGTCAGTTTAATCCTCATTAGTTGCAATTTTTTTTATTTTTAAATTTCCTCGCTCTGATTCAACAAAGTGCGGCATTGAGTTCCGCCACTCAACACACAATATCTCAAATAAAAAGCATAAATCCACTATTATATAAAAAAAAATAAACTTTTAATTAGTAAAGGGGCCAGCAACCGTATAATAAAGTAAATAATAATTTGAGAATTGATTATTATTGAACCTTCGTTTCAGCTCTATAGGAAAAGCAGTGGCCTATTCCCCTATTAAGTCCTTGAAATATGCCAAATATATCTCCAGGTCCAAGCATCTCGTGGGTGGTTTCAGTCAAATCAGGTCGTACAGATACCACCGAGACGTTTCCGAACGCCACCCAGTGCATACGGGCGTCGCTGTCACCTGCTACCACTATATAGTTGCCTAGAATGTATAATATAATATTTTAAAATGGATGGATGGATGGATTATGTTTTTTTATTTATTAGATCTCTTTCTCTTTTTCCAGGCACTGTGTTGAAAAACAGTGTGGATGAGAGTTCTGTTGTAGATATATAAAATGTATAGAAGTAATCGTAGTGACAATGGGTTAGCGTCTGACAGTAAATGCTATGGATTCGGGTTTGATTTTCAGTCGAGGGTATAAGTTATGTTGATTTCTTTCAATATGCTTCACGCTGTATCCCGCACACACTAGGTTAGGCAGAAGGAACCTAGTATTAAGACACTTCGTTCCCCACTTTCTGCCGGATTCTGGAGGCATTGCGTGTTAAATGGCAGAATTCAACGCCGCGCTTCGCCTCGACACCAGAGCAAAGAAAGAGAAATATAAATTTAAGTAAATATTTCATCTGTTCGAGTGAAGATCGAACCTATAACCTGTCGGTTTTACAGTTACACTTTGTGTCCCTGCGCCACGACCTCAATATGCAATATTTCAAATTGTATCAGAAAGCGGAGAAAAGATTATCTTCACATTTGGGTAAAAATACTTTTTTTAAAACTTTACCCTGTATCCCGCATGTAGAAGAGTAGGTAGAGGGAACCTAGTGTTAAGACACCGCGCTCGTCCACTTTCCGTCGAAATCTGGAGGCATTGCTTGTTGAGTGGTGAATTTCATCGCCGCGTTTTGCCTCGACACCAGGGCGAACAATTGAAAATATTTAATATATCTATCCCTCGAGTGGGATTCAAACCCACAAGAATCGCCACAACTGGCGTATACTTAAAGCTATTTTCAATATTCAATTTTAGGTTTGGTATATACCAAGCATCTCCACTGACTTGGTGAAATTCAAAACGACACGCACACTCCTTCACGCCATATACCGAATATGGCTTTGCAACTATTGCATTAATTGTTTTGTAATTAAATATATACTACATTGTAAATATATTTAACTAATATTAAAAAAATAAACCAGCTTCACTTTGTATCCCGCACACAGCAGGGTAAGCAGAGGGAACCTAGTGTTAAAACACTCCGTTCTCCACTTTCTCCCTAATTCTAGAGGCATAACTAATATTGTATAACTTATTCAAGCGAATTGAATAGCTTCATTATTTTTTATTTTTTCAACGCTTTTTACAGCATAGCAATGTAGAAAGATGGAAAAAATTAGAATAATTTAATTATGATACAATATTACTAATATGTATAATTTTTAATATTTATTACATATTGTTTATTTATTTACAGTAACTCTTGCGAGTGGGTCTCGGATTCCGAACCATTGCTTTTGCAGTCAATCGCTGCCCCTGCGCTGTGCCCTCTCATTATTATTTAAATAATGCGAAATAAACATTATCAATATAAATATATATTAAAATAGATGTACCATATATACAGTGAGTTACAGTGGCAAAATCGGGCGACTGCAAACGTGACGGTTGTGAGATCGATTCCTACTAGGAGTATGAAATATTTGATTTTTTTTCTCATTCTCCACTGCCATGCAATGCCTCAAGTATTGGAAGAGGGGCTTAACGGAAGCATCCTAATGGGTAACGGAGTGTCTT
This sequence comes from Heliconius hermathena, assembly GCA_013403705.1. Lineage (NCBI taxonomy): Eukaryota > Metazoa > Arthropoda > Insecta > Lepidoptera > Nymphalidae > Heliconius > Heliconius hermathena. Next base: position 88,223 of record JAAIXJ010000551.1, read on the forward strand.
GGGACTAGGTTCCAAGGTTCCTCTGCCTGCCTTGTTATGCGCGGGATACAGCGTGAAGCTATATTAATAAGAAGAGAGGTACAGTATTAAATGAAAAAATAATATCTAAGAATATAACGACTTCCGTATTATTTTTTGTTTCGTATAAGAATTATTAGACGCCTCCCCTACAACTCTGTACAGTGATGTATGAACCAATTAACTAACTCATTTTTCTCTATTTATCAACTTCAAGTCGTCAGCTTCGTATAAAGATCGAACGCATTTCATTTGTTTCTGGTTAGCTTTAGTTACTAGCAACTTATAAAATCATATTGAAATAAAAAAATATATTTAATTTTTATTTTGAGGCCAGTCGTGGCGCAGCGGCACGAAGTGTGACTGTAAAACCGACTGGTTGTGGGTTCGATCCCCACTCGAGGAGATGAAATATTTACTTAAATTTATATTTCCATTTCTTCGCTCTGGTGTCGAGGCAAAGCGCGGCGTTGAGTTCTGCCACTCAACACGCAATGCCTCCAGAATTCGGCAGAAAGTGGGGAACGGAGTGTCTTAACACTAGGTTCCCTCTGCCGACCGTGCTGTATGCGGGATACAGCGTGAAGCTGATTTATTTATCTATGTAATTAAATCAAATCAATGTTATAGAATGTAAGCAATAAAGGAATAGAAAGAACGAAAGTAGCCAAATTTTGATATTTTCAGAATATTTTATGTTTATACATATACTATTTAATGAGAAAATGGAAACGTCGTGGCGTAAGGGCACAAGCGTGTGACTGTAACGCGATGGTTGAGGGTTCGATTCCCACTGAGGGAAATTAATTATATTGTATGAATATTTTCATTTCTTCGGTCTGACATCAACACGCAATGTCTCAACACGCAGTTTTTCGAAAAATTCACCAGAAAGTGGGGAACGGAGTGTCTTTCCACTAGATTTCCTCTGCCTACCTGCCTGCTATATGCGGCTACTTCGTGAAGAAAAAAAAGATATAATCTGAAAACATTATAATAAATAGAAGTTTTATAAAACAAAAATTAAACAACCATTCTGGCTAGGATATTAGTATGATGGTATAAAAGTTTTGTATCGTCACCGGATCTATACACCGTACACGTGTCAAAATTTCAAGCAAATCTAATAGCAAGAAGTCCAAAATGGTATTACAAACATATTTTCTCTTATAAGACAAAGTAGTTCAAACAAAAAACTTACCTGGAAAATAAACGGAATAATCTAGCAACACAGTCAGCTGACGAAGGAAGGGTTCGCCGGTGTCAGCGAATAGGTAACAACCCCGCAAATGTTGGCCGAACATCGCCGACATCAAGTCGCAGCGGAGCACGTACGGAGTTTTTGCTATCAAAGCTGGTAGCTTGAGGAATCGAAAGAATTTTCAGTTAAAAAGATTTTATATATAGTGAATGAAGGTTGTTTAATCTAAAAAAAAATGTATAAAGTTATGTGTGTGGGGAACGGAGTGTCTTAATACTAGGTTCCCTCTGCCTACCCTGCTGTTTGCGGGATACAGCGTGAAGCTGATTTTTTAAAGTTATGTATGGGATAAGTAAAAAAATATTTAATGTTATGTATAGGTGGTATACTTTAAAATTAGGGTGTAAACCATCAAACATTCCAGTTTTGGGATATATGCACGTATATTATGTTTGTTTATTAACTGTAAAAAATTTAACCGTTGAAACCGTTCGGTTAAAAAAAAAAACTTTAGTTACAGGTTTATAATATTCTTGTTAAGTTTATCTCTAATTTTAACGTAAAATATTTTTAACCGACTTCCGTAATGAGGAGGTTATCAATTCAACTGAACATTTCCACTTTAGATAATTTGAAAGCACTTTTTATATCACGTTAGTTTGCAAATGCGGGATTTAGCGTGAAGCCACAAAAAAAATTAAAACATTTAATCTAAAATTATAAATAAATTAATTTTAAATTATAGGTATATTTCTAATAAAAGTTTACAGTGAAACGCCTCAAAATGGTTTCTATACAAATAATATTGAAGTTACGTATATATTTATGTGTGTTTGTACCTGTCTTCCTCTCTCAGTAACCCACAGCTGTTGAGTGTACTTCCAAAATTTCGTTAATTGGTAATCTAAAATTAAATGCATTTTTATTTGATGTTGAAAATTATATAATAATTTTGTTTGCTGAATCCGTTTTAAATATGGGAGAATTAACTGCATAAACTTGAAATATTAAAATTAAAAAAAGAGAATATTTGCATGAAATGACTGTCAGTGCTCATCGTGTTGTGGGGACAGGAGCTTTTGTTATACGTAAAGTGTACCTCGTAAGATTGGCCCCCTTAAAATGTGCATTATCGCCCGCTTCCACTGTCCTAGGCAAAACGATATTTTGTACTATAATAAAATTTTATAAAAACATAATTTTCACCAAACATAGGTATATAATTATATTATATAATATCTTATAAGATATTATATAAATTCACAACTGGTCATATATTTGCCAACTACGTCACAAGGGCTTAAAATAAAATATATATTATATTTTAGATCAGCTTTATAATGCTCTTTCAGTCCTAAATAATGACATATTTAATATTTTCATTTCTTCGCTCTGGTGTTGAGGCAAAGTACGGCGTTGAGTTCCGCCACTCAACACGCAATAACTTCAGATTTTGACGGAAACTAAGGAACGGGACCGGAGTGTTTTAACACTAGGTACCTTTACCTACCTGGATACAAACGGAATACATCGGGAATCGGCAGAGTATTAACAGCTTACAAAAAAAAACACAAAAACCTTAGTACATTCAGAATAAAACTAGAAAACAATACAAAAAACCAAAATACTTGACAATCCTTGATTTTTCAAAACATCAATCAGCTCCTTGGTGATTTTTTCATATGTATTTAAAGCGTATTTGCTTGAATATGCCAGTTGCATCGCGGTGGCTATGACAGTAGCAGCTAGCATCTTACCACAAACGAGGCATATAGCTAAAATTATCATAGGAACTAGGTCCTCCAGAACGAACTCGTCGCCCCCCGTCGATGTTAGCTCAGCGACTATAACGTAGAACGAGGTCGTGTAGTCCCATTCGCGTTGGGGTGTGTCGCTATAATATTGGATTCTTTTAAAACTTTAATTCGCTAGTATTAAACTTTTTATTAAAACGTATGTGGTTTAAATAAAGTAAAACTAAAAAATATATATTTTATAAATTTCTATACGAGCAGCAAATATTTAAAGTTACAATAGGAAAATGAAAATAAAATAATGGGAAACGAACTCAGAACCATCGTGTTTGCGTCAAGACATTTTCCTACTTTGCCATATAGGTTTGTTATTAAAGTAAAACACAATCGAATGAGGTACAGGGGAAGCTTGATAAGTTAAAGGTACTCCTAACATCCTTTTACTTTGTAGCCCTGTAAAAGTGGCGTACTCACTCGTCAAGTAAATAAAGTTTAACAGTCCTCAAGAAGCTGAAGGGCGACGTGGCTATGAGAGTCACCAGCCACGAGCACGTTAGGGTGTGGAGCACTAAAATAACTATGAAAATCGTCATTGTCGACTGAAAATATGAGAAGTTAAAATATTTATATTAAATAGTTTATATTAAAAAATTAAATCAGCTTCACGCTGTATCCCGCACACAGCAGTGTAGGCAGAGGGAATCTAGTGTTAAGGCACTCCGTTTCCCACTTTCTGCCGAGTTCTATCGTGTTGAGTGGCGGAACTCTACGCCGCGCTTTGCCTCGACACCAGAGAGACCCAGAGAAATATAAATGTAAATAAATCTTCTCATTTCCTTGAGTGGAGATCGAACCCACAACCAGTCGATTTTACAGTCACATTTTGTACCCCTGCGCCACTCCCATCAAATTTACAGTCAGACGCTGAGCCATGACAGCCTATAATCTTTCAATTTAAATTAATTATAGATAATTAAAATTGAATTAAATCGGCTTCACACTGTAACCCGCATACCGGAGGCACAGACAACCACGTGTAAACACACACGTTTCCCCACTTTCCATCAAATTTTTCAATATATTGCGTGGATATATTTACTTTCCCATATTACTACAAGTATTGTATTACAAAGTATGCAAAACTGTGTTTAATGTATAAGAATTTTGATATAACGTAAACAGATGCTTCAAATGTTTGTGCGGGATCAGTGGTAAGCCAAATTAACCTTGCGGTTTCTCATAGCGACGTCATATATCTATGTAACTTACATACATACTATGTTGTTATAGTGTACGTTGTTCATATTTATTGTATATTTGTATAAATTATAATTAGAGACCGTTGTGGTGCAGGGACATAAGAGTGTGTTTTTAACGCGGCGGTTGTGGGTTTGATCGCCACTCGGGGAAATCAATTATTTTTTATTAATAATTTAATTTTTCTCACATCATTGCTCTGGCACCAAGGCAAAAGTCCGATGAGTTCCGCCACTCAACACGCCATGCCTTCAGAACTTGGCGGAAACTGGGGAACGGAGTGTCTAAGCACTAGGATCCCGCTGCCTACCCCGCTGTGTGGGGGAAACAGCGTGAAGCTGTTTGTGTGTTAATTTTTTGTTTTTTTTTTAAGTCTTTTTTATTTTAAAGTCCGTTACTACTTTTAACATTATATTATTAGCTAAAATATGGCCACTATCGATTACTTGAAATTAAGGTTTCTTAATCGTTTCGAAATCGTAGTATCTTAGTCGATGTCAGTCGTGGCGCTTTAATACGACAGATTGTGAGTTCGATTCACACTCGAGGAAATGAAATATTTAACATTTTAACTTTTTCGCTCTGGTAAAGAAGCAAAACGGGACTTTGACTTCGGCGGAAAGTGGGCACGAAAGTGACTTCATGAGAACGGACCCCACCCTGCTGGTAGCGGGTTACAGCGTAAACCTAAAAAAATCTCTATTAATATATATTTGAAACGCCTTTTAGCCACTACTGCTAATTTCTCCTAATTTTTTAGTATCTACATATAATTTGTATTTAATTCTAAGATAAAAAATATAATTTTATTATAATACATATAATCGTTTTTAATTTATATCAGTTACACCCACTCACTTCCACAATAATACATAATAGCCTAAAGCGATTGTTGGTCGCTGGATAATTTGTGAAAATATTTTGGTCCACAATGTTTTTATTCGCAAAAATGTTTTGGGAAATGTGTTATTTTACGAAGCACTTTTAACTTCATTCTGTATCCCGTACATACCCTGCTGGGTAGACAGAGGTAACCTGGGAACCTAATGTTAAGGCACTTCTGTTACTCACTTTCTACCAAATTTTAAAAACATTGTGTATTCAGTGGCTGAACTCAACGCCAATTTTAGCCTCGTTACTAGAGTGAGCAAAGAGTTTCTCTCTCGAAGAAATGAAAATATTTAATTTCCTCGAATAGGAACCAAACTCACAACCTGACAATAAAATGTTTTTTTTTTCAGCTTCACGCTGTATCCCGCACACAGCAGGGTAGGCAGAGGGTACCTAGTGTTAAGACACTCCGTTCCCCACTTTCCGCCAATTTGTGGAGGCATTGCGTGTTGAGTGGCGGAACTCAACGCCGCGCTTTGCCCTCGACACCAGAGCGAAGAAATGAAAATATAAATGAAAATATAAATGTAAATAAATATTTCATCTCCTCGAGTGGGGATCGAACCCACCACTACCAGTCGATTTACAGGCACACTTTGTGCCCCTGCGCCACGACTGGCCTCAAAAAATGTATAAAATGTTGAAAAAAAAAAAAAATTAAATAACAAAATATATTCGGAATACCTGCAGTGTTGTTAAATTATTAGTGAGCTCAGCAGAAGTTTTGCGATAGAACTCCACTAAATATTTGAGTCTCCATAATTTATTTGCTCGTAAATAGTGCATCGCGAGCGGCGGGTTTCTAGAAAAGAAATAATTCTATACTGGAAATGAAATTACGTATCATTGCACTTGGTTTTTATGATTCGTTGGAATTTTCTTATAATAATCGATTTATTGTCACCAAGTAGTAGGAGACCAGTCGTGGCGCAGCGGCACGAAGTGTGACTGTAAATCGACTGGTTGTGGGTTCGATCCCCACTCGAGGAGATGAAATATTTACTTAAATTTATATTTCCATTTCTTCGCTCTGGTGTCGAGGTTAAGCGCGGCGTTGAGTTCTGCCGCTCAACACGCAATGCTTCCAGAATTCGGCAGAAAGTGGGGAACAGAGTGTCTTAACACTAGGTTCCCTCTGCCTACCCTGCTGTGTGCGGGATACAGCGTGAAGCTGATTTATTTTTATTTTATTTAAGTAGTTGATTATTTAAAGTTATAGAAGCAAACTGGAAAAAACTATAAAAATGGTATATTTTAATTAGGTAAACGCGATAGGTCATGAATTCCATTCCCTGTCCAGGTAATAAAATATTTAATATTTTCATTTCTTCACTCTGGTATCGAGCCAAAGCGCGGCGCCACTCAAAACGCATTCGTGAATTCGCCCGAAAATGGAGAACGGAGTGTCTTTACACTAAGTTTCCTCTGCTCATCCAGTTTTTATAACAAATTCTATGTATAGTACTTATATAAATAATATCGAGGAAATAAATTCTCACGTAAAACAAAAACCGAATAATTCAAAAGGAAAATTCGTCAATAAATCCAACCACAGCCACAGTTTGTGTCTGTAATATCTAGCGCGACATTTAGATGGCTCTATTATGAGATTCCCATGTCGGTTCACAAATCCCTGAGAAAAGATAGTTTTATATAAATTTTATGCACATAAAAATTTAGAAAATGTCCATATTAAATCTAGAAGTCAGACTGTAAACGCTACAGGCTGTGGGTTCGATTCCGACTCGGCTAAATGGAATATTTAATATTTTCATTTTCCTCGCTCTGACGAGGTAAAACGCGGCGTTGAATTCCGCTACTCAACACGCAATGCCTCCAAAATTCGGTGGAAAGTATAAGACGGAGTGTCTTAACACTAGGTTCCCAGTTTCTTTCTGCCTACCCTGTTATGTTTGTGATACAGTGTAGAGCAAAAATATATCTGTATTAAAAAAGTAAAATCAAATAGATTTTAACCTATTTAAATTTCGAAAGGCTGTTTATGGTTAATCAAAGTTACCTATGACAGGGACTTTAAAAAAAATCAGCTTCACGCTGTATCCCGCACACAGCAGGGTAGGCAGAGGGAACCTAGTTTAACACAGTTCGTTCCCCACTTTCTGCCGAATGCTGGAGGCATTGCGTGTTAAGTGGCAGAACTCAACGCCGCGCTTTGCCTCAACACCAGAGCGAAGAAATGGAAATATAAATTTAAGTAAATATTTCATCTCCTCGAGTGGGGATCGAACCCACAACCAATCGGTTTAACAGTCACACTTTGTGCCGCTGCGCCACGACTGGCCTCGCTACTTAAATCATCTAAAATATTATTTTGGATTTTGTTTTAATTTATATACTTTAATAAACTATAGTATAAATAAAACAATAAACTTACCTGATGCATAGATAAATAAAGGTAGATATAAAAGAATATATCCAATATGGACTGTAGCCAGAATATAATATAGCAATCGTTCAGAGTGACTATTTCATACAAAGTCAACACATAGTTGGCGACCGCCATAATGCAAGTGGTGTAGCCTAAACCCTTAAAATAAGAATATATATTTTAAATATTTATATAAAAACGTAACATAAAATATGTTAAATTGGGGCCAGTTGTAGCGCAGGGGCATGGAGAAAACGAAATATTTCAAATGTTTTCAAATCCTCGTTATAGTAACGATGCAAGATCCGGCGTTTAGTTCCGCCAGTCAACGGGAATATTAGTGTCTTATGGGATCGGAATGTCTTAGCACTAGGTTCCAAGATTCTCTCTGCCTACACGTATATATAGCGTGAGACTAAAAAAAATATATAAAAAAAGTTAAATTACACTTCAATTTGAAATTGTAGTAAATAATAGAAAATTTTAAAATAAACAATTTAACTCCATTGTTGTATAAATGGCACGCGTCCGAGTGCGGTATTGAATACGGTACTCCGTACACAATATCTCTAAGTAGCTTGGAGAAGGATGACGGAGTGACGTCATTAGGCTCATTGTCTGACCAGAAAATGTCGTAGGGTTTCTTTTCATAGATGTAACTATAGTATACGGAAAGTAACTATAAAATTCGTTTTAAAGGAAATTTGCATATAAATTAAGATATATTGTTTTGTTTTATATAAGTAATAGCTAAATAGAATTTACTTTATATTTTTTACTAGCGGCCCACTCGCGGCTTCGCTCGCATACCACGTATAATTGTTTTATTATCCTGCATTTTCCATAAGATAATCAATATAAATCAAATAATTAATATAATTTTACACATTCAAAAATTTTGAGAAAGTGCAAGCACTAACATGGGTGCTTGCGAGGACGAAATCGGCGGCAAGGGCGCTCCCGCTGGACTCGTGTCTTTTCTTGCGGCCGTAAACGGAGCGTTGAATTATTTTAAATTTACATTTTCTCAAAAAGTATACGTTCAAATTAGATGCTATGAAAAACAAAACATTTCTTCATAAAAAAACCTTGATGATGGAATAACTTTCGCTCGTAAGTTTCAATATCTTTATCAAATAAAAAACGTTGAAATATCACAATTATATTGCAATTTTCATTTTTTTTTGTCTCAAAATATCTATTTGTGACTTATTTATAAGATATAGATATACTGTATCGCGGAGTTTTTTTAAAACTAATAAAATAGAACATTTTTTCCATACAATGTAATGACATATATTTTACTATATTTGCAGCGCACGCGCTTAAAGGAATTCGATGGCGTTCATTATTATTGATATTTCGTTATTTAAGGCTAACTAATACGTACACCATAATATTATATAGCCTATAGCACTTCTGAAAAACGTAGCTTTCAAAAAATAAGTAAATCGGACCAGTTGATCCAGAGATCTTATCGTTTAAACAAATGAACTCTTCCACTTTATTATATTAGTATAGATAAAAGCCAAAAATTATCTTTATTAAATTTCCTTGATGGTGAAATAACTTTCGATCGTGAGTTTTCAATATGAATTAAATAAAAAGTAGCGGGCAATGTCGCGCAGGACCAAACTTTACACCACACCAAGAAAAGAAGAAGAGAACCAAGAAAAGTATAGTTTAAATTAATTATAAACAGCAAATAATTAAATAAAAATTTGTAATAGTTCGAAAATGTATGAAAATTTATAAAACCGTCAACGTCATCTGCCCGTTCGCGTCGGTCATACTACGCCGCCCGAAGGCTAGGTCATTTCGAATCAGTGACATCTCCTTAATTTTTTATTAGAATGCTACACAGTAAACTATAATTTCAATCTAGATAAAATGTTAAAAGTGACTATTATATTTATGTTCATAAGGATGAATATCAAAATATAAAAAATACATTAACAAAAACTCAATAAATTTAAAGTAAACTATAATAATTAAAATGATTAACTTTGCTCAACCTTCAGATATAAACATGTTATATGTTTGCGGACTTTTTTAAACATTATTTAAAGAACAATATTTTTATGTATCTCATAAGGTTGAGTCGGTGCACGCCGTGTATTGCAAACCGTCGCTTAGAATAAATTGCATGTCAAATTAGAAAGTATTTTAATATATTAGTATATAAGTGTAATGTAATGTTATATAGCCTATAGCACTTTTGAAGAATGCAGCTTTCATACAAAACAAAAACAAAGTAAATCGGACCAGTAGATCCAGAGAACTAAGCGTTTAAGCAAACAAACAAACAAACAAACTCTTCCGCTTTATTATATTAGTATAGATATATATATATTTTTTTCAGCTTCTAAAAAACTCCGTTTCCCACTTTTCGCCGAATTTTCGAGCCACTGCGTGTTAAGTGGCGTAATTTAACGCCGCATATAAGGTATATGTGTTGTAAATGATAAATATATATACGATTATCGGCTCTTATCCGCAAAAACAGAAAATAACCAAGCAAATGTTCTCCACTGTTACTTATAAATAATTTAAAATAGTTTCTAAAACTCCATATACCTGAAATAATCTCGAGCCCGGTTTGAAGAGATTATTCACGTCTAAATAGCTTTGGTAGGTCATGACGCTAGCTAAAGATTTAACTTGGCTTACGTTGCTTCTAGATTGAGAACTAGACAAACTGTATTGACCTATTAGAAAATGTTATTATCATAATATTATTGATTAGATGGGAAACGGAGTGTCTTAACACTAGGTTCCCTCTGCCTACCCTGCTGTGTGCGGGATACATACAGCGTGAAGCTGATTTAATTTGATTTGACATACATATTATTAAAACCAGTTTTCTTTGCAAGCCACAAAGTACATATTATTTTTAAAAAATATGATTTTTTATATGTATTAAATTAAAATTTAAACCTAATTACCATATCTGCTGGAGCCACTTCTAGAATCAAAAGCCGAATCTTGTGACAGTAGATCTAAATCTGAATCTGTAAGTATTAATAACCAAATATATTACTTATATTAAAAAAAATTGGCAACAAGCAAGCAACGCCTCCAAAATTCAGCGGAAAGAGGGCAACGTCCCTTACCACTGGGTTCCCTCTAAGTAATGTAGGCCCTTGCTGTGTGATTAGCTGATTATATAAAAAAATTTAACCCAATTTTACTATCTAATTACACAGAGAGCCCAGAAACTAAAACTGATATATCAAAACAATATTAAACTTATAAATTGGAATAGCATTGTGCATCGCCCATTCGAAAGAAGAAACTTTTAATAAGACTACGAAAGAAGGAAAGTTTGATTTCAATTTTTCACCTGAGGAGTCATCCTCCAAGTTGTCCATGGATATAGGTAGAATGTAATCTTTAGACATCTGAAACGCCTTCTCCAACGGCGCTTGTATTTTAGGATAGTATTTAACTAAATTAAAGAATGTTTGGGATGGCAGCACCAGCAAGTCTAAATTTCGGCTTGCGAAAATTGCTACTTCCGAACTTGACATAGATTTCTGGAATTATTATTTTAGTTTAGACTTATTTTATGGCATATTTCAATGCTTATTGAATTAAATCATCCACGCTGTATTCCGCACACAGCAGGGTAGGCAGAGGGAGCATAATATTAAGACACTCCGTTCCCTGTCGAATTTTTCGTGGCAATGCGTGTTGAGTGGCGAGCTTTGCCTTGATGCCAGAGCGAAGAAATGAAAATATAAATATAAATAAATATTCCATTACCTCGAGTGGGGATCGAACTCACAACTAGTCGGTTTTACAGTCACACTTTGTGCCCCTGCGCCACGACTGGCCATGAAAAAAATGAAAATGTTAACAAATAATAATTTAATCCCTCGAGTTGAACCACAACCATCGCCTTACAGTCACACCCTTGTACACCTTTGCCACAGCGGCCTCTATGATTATTATAGCAATGTCTATTATTTATATATTTTTAATATTTTAAAAATAAAGTAACGATACTCACCCCTGAAAAATTTCCAAACATTCCACCAGGTCCCATACAAGTGATCATCTCGTTGTATGAACTTAAAACGTCGACCTGAGAATTTAAATGATATATAATTGGAAATCCATGAAATTATTTGATGTCGTCGTGGTGCAAGAGTACAAGAGTGCGACGGTAAAGTCGACGGTTGCGAGTTCGATTCCCTCAGTTCCTCTCTCTGTTAATGACCCAGAGCGCGGCATAGAGCTGCGCCATTCAACTAGGGATGTCTCAAGAATTCAGCGGAAAATGGGGTACATAAGTGGCTTAATAGAAAACGGAGTATGCAGAGTACATCTGCTCTGAAAAAATAGAAAAAGGTACAAAATATATGTATATTAAAAAGAATAAAAATATGAAATAAATACCTTTCCCCTGTAAATAATATAAACGTTTGTCTGCATGTCCTTACATTGCACAACAGTATCACTCTTAAGAAAATACATCTCGTGGAGATGCTGTGTTATGACCCTGATGAAAGAGCGTTCCACTTTGCCGAACAGAGGCACTTCGCGGAGCGCCCTCTCGTACATAAAAACAAGTGTGTCTTCCATTAGCGCGGAGTTCAAACCTCGGCAGATTTTCTAGAATTATAAAAATAAATCAAATATTCAGATTCACGCTATATCCCGCGTATCGCAGGGTAGGCAGAGGGAACGTAGTGTTACGATACTCCTTTGTCCACTATTCGCTGAATTTTTAAAGACTATGCGTATTGAGTGACGGAACTCAACGCCGGGCTCTTGCCTTGGTGCCAGAGCGAAAAAACGAAGATATTAAATAATAGTTAATTCATTTCCTCTAATGGGAATCGAACCCACAACCGTCGCGTCAAAGTCACACCCTCTGCGCCACGACGGCCTCTACAATTTTATAATTATGATAAACATAATTTAAATTAACCTGTTTTCGGATGAACAAGGCGAGCAACAGAAATCTCGTGATGTCGGCCAATTGGCATTTAACGTATCCTCTATCTAAAAGTTGATTTGGATAAGTAATAATGAAAGTTTGTTCAAATTACCTAAATTCAGGCCCGAAGTAACTTTCATAAGTCATCACAGCAGAAATAATACTAACTAATGGAATACAAAGTTGCGAAGTGGAAAGTTTACGCACTTGTGGATCGCTACCGTGGGTTCTTTTCCAGACGTATTCGAAATACTTCAAAGTTTTCATAGTTAGCATAGGATCTACGTTTTCTCGATATAGGAAGTCGGTCAAATCTTGTATTTTTTCCTGTTTACAAATGAAATTTGTTAAAAGTATTCTATTTCGTAGGAAATTTCTTTCACCCACCTCGGAACAGTGGAATGGCGTATCCGCGGCAGTGTTCCAGGTTGATATGACATGGGTTCCTACAAAAAGCGCGTCTATGTCCACGTTGTCGGCCGCCAACGCACCTGTAGCTCCTCTGGTGTTGCACGGGGCCGTGGGCGGCGGTAATCACTTACCATCAGGTGACCCGAACGATCGTTTGCCTTGTCTTTTCCATAATTTTTTTTTATCTTCACACTATATCTCGCATATAGGGTAGGTATACAAGGAACCTAGTATTAAGACACCGTTTCCCACTTCCCGTCGAATTTCCAGTCATTGCGTGTTGAGAGGCGGAACTCAACGCCGGGCTTTTGCCTTGGTTCACGTGTTATTTGGTCTAATTATAAAAGAGACACTTCGTCTAAGGGTAATTTTTCCCACATTTTACTCAACGTAGAATATTAAAACATTCATAAAGAGAACATGTTGCTATATAACATGTAGGGGACAGGGGGGGCACATTCGAACGATTTTTAAACTTTGTGTCATATCTAAAAATTCTACAGTTTTTAACTTCTTTACTATTCCACAATGCTTAGTCCAATTATTGTTCCACACAATCGTAGCATCATATGTAGAAAAATATATAAGTTAAAGGTGCAATATCAACTTTAGTAGCAGTAGTCAAATGTTCAAAGCTGCCCCCCTTGCGGGGTAGCTTTGAACATATATGGGGCAGTTTTGAACTATCATCGAATTCAATGAAATTAAAAGGCTTATCAAACTTTTAAGTAACTTTATTAATAAACTTAACATTAGAAACGATGGAGATCAAATATCAGTACCATGTTAACTTAAAAAAATAATATTAAAGTTATTTAACACTAGTACTAGTACAATCGCAATATTAAACTAGGTATATTATTTTA
>JAAIXJ010000551.1:113980-150392 GCA_013403705.1 Heliconius hermathena
CGACTGGTTGTGGGTTCGATCCCCACTCGAGGAGATGAAATATTTACTTAAATTTATATTTCCATTTCTTCGCTCTGGTGTCGAGGTTAAGCGCGGCGTTGAGTCCTGCCACTCAACACGCAATGCCTCCAGAATTCGGCAGAAAGTGGGGAACGGAGTGTCCTAACACTAGGTTCCCTCTGCCTACCCTGCTGTGTGCGGGATACAGCGTGAAGCTAAAAAAAAAAAAATAATAATTAATAATATTATTGATTAAAGAAAGTATTTGAGACCAGCCTCTACAGATACAAAAGCTTGTGACTGTAAAAGTGACAAATCGTGGGCTTGATTTCCACTCAAGGAAATGGAATGCTTAATATTTTCACTCTGATGTCAAAGTAAAGCGCGGCGTTGAGCTCTGCCACTCGACACGCAATGCCTCCAGAACTTGGCGGATAGTGGGAGGCGGAATGTCTTAACACTTGGCTCCTGTTATATGTGGGATATGGCCTAACCTATAAAACTAACCTGCTTATAAAATATTGTATGAATAAATAATAACCATTTTTAAAATGTACATATCTCTGCCTATATCGGCTGCGTGTTGAACGATTTCGTTGTCCGGCAATACAATTGTTTTGGAATTTGCTGCTATAGTTTGAAGGAAGTCTCGAGAACAATCCTAAAGAAAAATATAGTTGAATATATATTTAATAACTACTTACTTCTAAATATATATATGTTTGACTTTTAGCTTTTTAAAAGCCAGTCGTGGCGCAGCGGCACAAAATGTGACTGTAAAATCGACTGGTTGTGGATTGGATCCCCACTCGAGGAGATGAAATATTTATTTTTATATTTCCATTTCTTCGCTCTGGTTTCGAGGCAAAGCGCGGCGTTGAGTTCTGCCCCTTAACACGCAATGCCTCCAGAATTCGGCAGAAAGTGGGGAACGGAGTGTCTTACACTAGGTTCCCTCTGCCTACCCTGCAGTGTGCGGAAAGCGTGAAGCTGACTTTTAGCTTCATACTGTATCCCACATAGGCCAGGCAAAGGGCTTATTAAGTTAAGACACTCCGTTCTCCACTTTTCCCCCAAATTTCGAAATGTTACGTGTTGAGTGGCGGAACTTGACACCGTGCTTTATTTTTTTTACCTAAACGAGGAAATAAAAATAACTGATTCTTTCGAGTGACAATTGAACCTACAACCATCGCGTTTTCAGTCAGACGCTGTATCACTGCGCCACGACAGTGCTTATTTTATATTTTAATTCTTGACAGGTTGTGTCAAGCACCTTCTAAGGTAATTACTTGGTATGTTTCCTTAGCTCTCCGTTTTCAGTTTATATTTGAAAACTGGAAGGAGAATAGAGGAAAAGAAGGATGCCTTTAATCATGTCAGATGGATATTTTTTTAATACATTTCATTATGTGAAAATCCAGTTCACGGCCCCAGAATGTTGGTGGAATAAAGGGCCACTTCAAAATTTTATAATATTAATATAATATTTCAATATTTTTGTAGTAAACTTAAGTATGATTTACGTTAATTTAACCTTTAATATAATTAAAGCCGTGGTTCAGGGGCACAAGCATGTCACAGTAAACACGATAGGTTGCGGCTTCGATTTCCATTCGAAGAAATGAAATATTTAATATTTTCATTTCTTCAGTCTGGTAACGAGGCAAAGCGCGGCGTTGTGATCCGCCACTTAACATAAAGAATTCGGTGAAAAGTAGGGAATGGAAGGGGAAGGGAAGCTTAATAGGAACGGAATGTCTTAACACTAGGTTTCTAGATTCCCTTTGCCTAGTCCACTATGTGCGGGATACAGCGTGAAATTTAAAAAAAAATATCTTTTCTAATACTCTTATTTTACCACGATATTGAGTTAATGTTATTAGATTACTTGAAATAAAGGGCAACAAAGGAGTGTTTCAATCATTTCTAATGACAAAATTTCTTGTTGCACGTTATTGGACATATCTTTGAATATTTCTTCATTGGATATTGCGTTGTTATAGTACCTAGGGTAAGATAAATATAATTTAATTAATTATACCATAATTTGATTGAGGCCACTCGTGGCCCAGGGGCACACATTGTAACTGTAAAAGCGACAGGTTGTGGATTCTATTTCCACTCGAGGAAGTGAAATATTTAATATTTCCATTTTCTTCGTTCTGGTGTCAAGACAAAGCGCGGCGTTGATCTTCACAACTTAATAGGCAGTGCCTCCAGAATTTGGCGGAAAATAGGAAACGGTGTACCTTAACACTAAGTTCTCTCTGCTTAACCTGCGTACAGCGTGATGCAAAAAAAAACCATAAAGTTTCCACATTTAAGATATATACATTTTTGTATATAAAATCACTCATGTTAAGCGCGGCGTTGAGTTCTGCCACTCAACACGCAATGCCTCCAGAATTCGGCAGAAAGTGGGGAACGGAGTACACTAGGTTCCCTCTGCCTACCCTGCTGTGTGCGGCTACAGCGTGAAGCTAATTTAATTTTTAATTTTTTTAAATCACTCATTGTGAATATTTAATTTTTAAATGTGATTTTAATTTTCAAGCTTCTTAAATGCTTTTCGGGACTTGTAAAACATAATTTGATGATCATTGCTGACTTTCCACCTAATTCACAGAATTTATTTTCCACGAATTTCTATAGAAATATTGGGGGTAGAATATGAACCCACAACCCTCATACACATAAAATAAAGTCATGTATAAAAACTCACCAGACTACAATCAAAACTTACCAAATTTAGATTAATATTTGAAATGTAAATATAACTGAAATATCAGTCACGTCGATACTACCTTATTTTCTGTTCAAATACTTTGATCTTTATATTTGAATAAGAGTTTAATATATTAATCCACCGTTTGCGGAACTTAAAGTTTATTAAAGCGAAGCTAACCACTGAACGCAAAAGAACTTTTTCACTCGAGCTTTGATTTTGCCGCTCACGTGGTTCACCGAGAGGAAGTAGAATAGTTTCCGCATCGATCCCTATTACAGAATAAATTGAGGATAAACTTGACGTATTTGAATAAAATTGTTAACAAATACTTAAAATATTATATGTAAGAGATATTTTATTTTTAGTTTTGAGAAAAAGATATTGCGAGGTGTTTGATTCACAACTTATTACATTAGAAAATGGAATGACAGAAATCATTTTTTTTCATAGAAGTGGCATTACGTATTGAGTGGCGGTACTCAACTCAAGAAACGAAAATAATAAATATATAGAGGCCGATCATGGCGCAGTGGTACAAAATATGACTGAAAACGCGACTGGTTTTTGGTTTCGATCCCTGCTCGAGGAAAGGAAATATTTATTTAAATTTATATTTCCATTTCTTCGCTCTGGCGTCGAGGCAAAGCGCGGCGTACTACTACTCAATATGTAATCCCACTAGAATTCGGCGGAAAGTGGCCGCTCAGTATGCAATACCTCCAGAATTCGGAGGAAAGTGGGGAACAGAGTGTCTCAACACTAGGTTCCCTCTGCTACAGCGTGAAGCTGTTTCTTTATTTTAAATATCTACCTTGCTTTATAAATATGTAAAGCTTTATTTATTATTGCTACGAACATGTTACTTATTTAACTTTCTAATATTATTATATCATTCACTTTAAAAGTATCTCTGACACTATAGTAGCTCTATAGTAAAGAAAATTATTCAATAGTCTCTATCAGAGGGTGTTGATACTTTGATTGTAATGTGGCCGAACGATCACCGCTCTATCAGATCGCGACACGCATACTCATCAATACAAGTTCACCGTTACTTCAACTTTTATTTAAATTTTAATATTTTTAAATATTTTTATTCATATATATCATCACTATGCAGTTAGGAAGTGGGAACCCCATAGTATCAAATGAAGTAGAGAATTACGATTTGTCTTAAGATTAGATTCAAAATGTTTCAGAGGTGTAAAATAACTTTTTAACAGTTACGTGAATGTATTAAGAAAGTTCTTTAGTTTGTAATACTATGAAAAAAATCTTTTATAACTTTTATAGTTTTTATGGTAGTAAGGTTATTAGCCACTATATGAGATAAATAATAAGTCCACCAAATATACTATTAAAGTTTATTAAACGACACAGAACAAAGCACAATACCATAAGCAACGAAAGAACAGTTTTAAGAAAGAATTATAGCGAGCACAAGAGTTTATATATACAGTAAGGAGAAACAGAGAGATTTTTATAAGCAAACGAATAAAATAACTAGAAAAGCGTAATTAGAGAGAAGCGCAAAAGGAAGCGTGCATTCGCGCTCGCGGTATGAAATCGGACTGGTGCACCGGCGCGTACGCAGAGCTCGCCGCGCGACCGGTGCAACAAAAAAAGATCAAAAGGTCAAGCGCGACTACTTGCGCGCCCGGTTCTACTCATACTATTATTTTGATATTAAATTATATAAAATAAAAATAAATTTGAATAAAAATAAAATTACATAAATTACTAAAATTAGTTACTATTGTTAACCACTACACTTTTGAATTGATCATTGGCTTGGTTCTTACCTTAAACTTCAATTTCCGTTGCGTTGACAAAACGTAAATAGAACATATCTTGGCAATGTAGAAGCAAGACAAATAGCCGCCACATATAAAGAGAATTATGATCTAAAATATAGAAAAGTTTGTGTTACTAGGAAGTTTTTTCTCTATGATATAATTAAATGTTCATATTTATATTTAAATAAATTTCCTAATACTTTATTAATTTATCTTCAATACTTTTCTTGACACAGCAAGGTAGAGTCAAAATATGCCGTGCTCCCCTTACCCCACTAAAACACGACACGTATGTTGAGTGGTGGACCTCAACACTGTTCTTTATTTCAGCAGGGAATGAAAATAAGTTATAGTAAGATGACTCTTATGTTTACTGCCCGACAGTGAAATAATTAAATATACAGCGTGGAAGCGTCAGAGCTCCTTTTATAGGATCAGTATATAGGGTAAAATGTTTTAAACCCATGCCTAAAGAAATTAATCAAGATACCTCAACAGTTTAGACGTAGGATCTTTTTTCATTTCACGATGTTTATTCATACCACTATTTCGTGTGACGCAGTTACGCATAGATACCAATAACGTAAACACATACTACTACAAATATACTACTAAAGATTAAACAACTTTAAACTTTGCCGCCAATACCTACGACTCGATTTTGGAATGAGGTGTATGCGGCGGTTTCCTTTTGATATGTTTAAGTCTGCATGCGTCGTTCTTGACAAATGGCGTTTTATTTTACAACGATAATTTTTGTTTTTTAAATAACATTTTCATTTTTGGGATTTTTTAATTGTATTAGATTTTTATAGAGTAGTTAAAACTGTGGTTTCATTTAAAGTGGTGCTGACAAAAACACACACGATTTTTTGTCATAAATTCAAAAACCTCTTCATAATAGAGAATAACTAAAATATTTATAAAGAAATTTTATTATATAAATAATAAAATAACCAATAGTAGGTCATCAGGTCCAGGTGACACATCAGAAGTACCACTGCCAGTAAAAACAGAAGTCCCAAATGAAAAGGAAGACGTAACTGGCCTCTCGTGCTGTGCGTCAGCTATTATGAACACTTTTGTCTCCCAATAAATTAATTGACCCATCCAGGAACTCTATTTTTATTATAACAGTATTATAATAGATTTTTATATTAGTTATACTATACTTAAATTAAATACATAAATATATCAGTTTCACGTTGTATCCTGCACACAACAGGGTAGGCAGAGGGAACCTAGTGTTAGATACACCGTTCCCGACTTTTCGCCGAGTTCTGGAGGCATTGCGTGTTGAGTGGCGGAACTCAACGCCGCGTTTTGCCTCGACACCAGAGCGAAGAAATGAAAATATGAATGTAACCCACAACCAGTCGATTTTACAATCACGATTTGTGCTCCTGCGCCAAGACTGGTCTCTATTTTATACTATGCTTTTTTTTTACGTTGTAGCCAATAATAAAATTAAAAAGATATATTTGAAATTTGTATTATAAAATTCTGCTCTACTTTACACTTGGATATAACGTGACATGCATGTAGAGCTTAATATTTACATTAAAACTATTATATTTTTTCTCTCTCAATGAATTTGTCAAAAGATGCTGGTGGGTACAGATTCCACGAAAACCACTTATGGTAATCACAATCACATGACGCTCTCGGCAAAGGCTGTATCCCGCATATATCAGGGTAGGCAGAGGGAACCTAGTGTTTAGACGACACTCCGTTCCCCATTTTCTGCCGAATTCAGGAGACATCGCGTGTATCGAAACTTAACGCCGCATTTTGCCTCGACACCATACCGAAAAACGACCATTTTAAATATTTCATTTCCACGTGTGGTAATCGAATCCACAACCTGTAGAGTTTGCGGTCATACGCTTGTGCCCCTGCGCCACGTCTGGCCGCTTTCCTTTTATTTTATTTATTTTGTATGATAAAATTTCCTTAGTAAAAATAAATTACCTCTCGACAAAGGCCTTTTGGACAAGACGTAATATATAAAAGGCATCCAGACCAATAGCAGAATATGAGGAATAATATACAATATTTTGTTACACATAAAAACTGAAAATTTACAAGCGTTTAAATATTTTATACTTATTTATTTTTTATATATTATATGTTAAATGGAGTAAATTCTATAGAAATATCTTTTATTTTTCCTCAAACAAACAGTGTTAAACAATCTTTGTCTAATTATCTCAACTTTCTTTTAAAAATGCTGAGTTGCGGAACTTAACTCGTATAAGAGACGCCTAAGCTTACCAATAAAATTTATAATGAGAAATCTTGTATTGTCGAATTACCGCCAATATTTTGAGCCGTTTTTTTTTATTTCCTATGCTCCGGAGACGAGATAAATTAGGAAATTGAGTTCCACCACTCAACGCGCAATTCTTCCAAAATTGGTTGGAAAATGGGGAACGGAGTGTCTTAACAGAGCGTAAAAATACATCATGAAGCCAAAAAAAAAATAGAAAAAACATATTATATTTCCTAAGTCACGATAGAGTCAACATAAGACATTTCTATAATTTTTCAATAAAACCTAAATCACATAAATTCCTTATACTAGCTACCAAACCCTAAAAACATAAACATTAAAAGCTAAACTATCAAACAAAGAAATAAAAAGCAACACACTATATATTACCTCCGCATTACTATTAAAGTTTTTCTGCCATTTATTCAGATAGTCCCAAATGTGCCATACTTGTAGAATCGGGCACAGGATAGCTATTTGTGATACAATCGACTCGTTGCCGGGGTCTAATGTATCAGTAAATATATATATGGGGAAAACGGAGAGGACGTCTAAATAAAAGCCAGCAGTTGCCATTTTCTCCTCGACGATCTCCCGTACTGTCTCTTTTCTGATATTCTGCAATTTAAATGACCGATACTGTGACAAAGAACTATTTGCATATTAAAAGAGAATAAAATTGGTTTGATAATTTAATGCAGTTTTTGCCATATTATGTGGTGGTATTGTCATTTTGTTTTTATACTTGCGATTAAAATGAAAGAGGCCAGTCGTGGCGCAGCGGCACAAAGTGTGACTGTAAAACCGACTGGTTGTAGGTTCGATCCCTACTCGAGAAGATGAAATATTTATTTAAATTTATATTTCCATTTATTCGCTTTGGTGTCGAGGCAAAGCGCGGCGTTGAGTTCTGCCACTCAATACGCATTGCCTCCAGAATTCGGCAGAAAGTGGGGAACGGAGTGTCTTAACACTAGGTTCCCTCTGCCTACCCTGCTGAGTGCGGGATACAGCGTGGAGCTGATATTAAAATGAAATGAGACCGGGACTGTAAATGCGACAGGTTGTGATGTCAATTCCCACTAGGGGCAATTTTTAATATTTTCGTGTTTCCTTTTGGTGTCGAGACAAAGCGCGAGCGTTAGGTTCCGTCACTCAACACGCAATGCCTTCAGAATTCGGCGGAAAGTGAGGAACGAAAGTGTTTTAATGGGAACAGAGCGTCTTAACACTAGGTTCCCATGCCAAAATTCCTGCCTACTCTGCTATGTGTGGGATTGTGACTGAACAATATTATTTTGGAAATGGTTAATTACCCAATTTTTTTAGTAATATATAATACATATAATACGATATATAAAGATACGTTCTTAAAAATATATAATACACTATATGAATGAATATCTATACCATACAAATTATTTAATCGATTAATACACAAGAAATGTTACTTTTTTAAATATTTATTCGTTATTTGTTAAATAATATGACAACAATGTAGAACTATTGAAGAATAGATCCTACTAAGTGAAAGGATATAGGATTTGAATTCTATTTGGTATCTAAAATAAACTCTCCTCAGTACAGTCAGATAAAAGAACAAGTCTTTCAAATGGACAAGAAACAAAAAAAACTCGGTAATTTCTCACAGGAAATGGATAAAAAATACTTTATAGATATACCATACCAGCTTCACGCTGTATCCCGCACACAACAGGGTAGGCAGAGAGATCCTAGTGTTATGACACTCCGTTCTCCACTGTCTGCCGAATTCTGGAGGCATTGCGTGTTGAGTGGCAGAGCTCAACGCCGCGCTTAACCTCGACACCAGAGCGAAGAAATGGAAATATAAATTTAAGTAAATACTTCGTGTCCTCGAGTGGGGATCGAACCCACAACCAGTCGGTTTTACAATCACACTTCGTGCCGCTGCGCCACGACTGGCCTAAATAATTATAATATCTTACTTTTTCAACAACGGCCGTAGTAATCTGTATATAGATATTGAGTAAAAATCCAGCGGTCACAATTGTATTGAGAACTTTCTCCCAGTCGGGTTGGTAACGGTTCGTAGAAAATTGTGGGCACATTATACATATGTATAGAACCATTATAAAATGGGCAATGTCAAACATATTTGTCTGAAAATTTAAGAATATAATAATAATATGCTAAAAAGCTACAGTGTTTTATTGGGAAATTTTACATTTTCACACTGATGCCGCCGTGGCGCAGTGGTACAGGCGTGTGGCGTATAACTGTAGACTCGGTGGTAGTAAGTTGGATGTTCCCTCGGGGGAATGAATTATTATTTATTAATATTTTTATTTCTTCACTGTGTGTAAAAAGTCTCCAGATTTCGGCGGAAAATGGGCAACGGAGTATCTAAGCTTTAGGCTCCCTCTGCCTACCCTTCTATATACGGGATACAGCGTGAAACTGAAAAAAAATAAATTAAAGGAAAACAGGATAATAGGGTGTTTTATCACTTCCTACCCACAAAATTTATATATTATTCTAATATAGATAAAATAAATTTACATATACATACAAAATCAGTATTTGGTTCAAGTATCCAAGGAAAAGTAGCTCGAAGACATATTCGAGGTTCCTCCACTGTCGTAACGTTTTCCGACATTTTGTATAGCTCTAAATAATCCGTAGTAAATTTTCGTTGTCTCACATTATTTGAATCTAAAAATAATTAAATTACTAATAGTAATTTAAGTAACATTTACACCATACTTTTCCATTATTTTCTTTGTATATTTTTATTATAAAGTTGGTGTAACAAAGTATTAAATAAATAAATAAATAATATTTATGTAAATAGATCCTCTTTTACTAATTTAATATGAATAATTTGTATATATGCCGCTGCGCCACGACTGGCCTAGTCGTGGCGCAGCGGCACGAGGTGTGACGGTAAAACCGACTGGTTGTGGGTTCGATCCCCACTCGAGGAGATGAAATATTTACTTAAATTTATATTTCCATTTCTTCGCTCTGGTGTCGAGGTTAAGCGCGGCATTGAGTTCTATCACTCAACACGCAATGCCTCCAGAATTCGGCAGAAAGTGAGGAACTGAGTGTCTTAACACTAGGTTCCCTCTGCCTACCCTGCTGTGTGCGGGATACTGCGTAAAACTGATTAATTTGTATATATTCGTACCATCGACGCCAGTTGTGGCGTGTGGGCACAAGCATGATCCTGTAAACGCCTCAGGTTGTGAGCTCAATTTCCACTCGAGAAAATTAAATATTTTTTTCTTCGTTTTTAATAAATATATTTTTTTTTCTTCGCTTCGAGGTCAACACACAATGCTTCAAGAATTCGGCGGATAATATGGAACGATTGTGTCTTAATGGGAATAGAGTGTCTTAATATTAGGTTCCCTATGACTACCCTGAAAAAATATCATCTCAAAAATTAAATAGAAAAACGATCAAATAAATGGTACCTTTGTAAAACATGTGGGAGTCATCAATAAAAGTAGGATCTTCTTCTTCAATTTCTGCCAAATGATTTTTAAGTAATTTCATTGGCCTGTACCGTGTCCTAAGTAGTCTTGAATCGGCTTCCTCGTACTTTATTATATCTTTCTAAAAATAAACATAGTTATAATGAAATACTTAATTTAAGTAATTTATATATTGAGTTTACTTTCATCTTCAGTTTCACGCTGTATCCCGCATGTAGCAGGATTAGCAGGCAGAAGGAGTCTAGTGTTAACACACTCCGCTCCCACTCAGTTTCTGTCGAATTCTGGAGGTACTGCCGCGCTTTGCCTAAACACCAGAGCGAGGAAAATATGACAATATTAAATATTAAATTTACTCGAGTAGGAATCGAACCCACAATCTTTTGTATGAACATACAAAAGATAATAAAACGTTTACTTTTATTATCTTTTTTATGTTCATATGTTGTTTTTTCTGTAAAATGTATTACAAACAACGTATAATATATATAAAGTTTATATAATTATGTGTTTAGAAGTTTTCCACTGAAATGATAATATCAATGTTGGAAATCACATCCACCTGCTTGGCTTTACAACTTTTAATCCGAGTTTCGACTTTTTCCCGAATTTGTTGGAGCATGAAAGGGTTCTCAGTCATCGCCCGCAGAAAATCCGTACGGCGCAGTACCTACAGGAGTAATGCTGATATTAAAATTAATTATATACTTTTGTGATTATTATCTAAAGACTGTTAAATGTTGTTTTTTTCTTTTCATTTCCGTTTACGTAGAAGCTATTTATATATTTATTGTAATTTAAATTTATACGTTTAGGGTTCCGTTGTAAGGAAAAAAAGGAACCCTAATAAGATCACTTTGTTGTCCTTCCGTCTGTCTGTCAATCTATCTATGTGTCAAGAGCCTTTATCTAAGGAACGCTTAGATATATCGAGTTGAAATATAAAATATACTTAGATCTACGGTCCCTTGATTTCCTAAAAATATCATATTTCTATATTTATTTAAAAAAAACCTATGGCCTATTATATTGCAAAAACTGCGTATTTCGATACTACAAAGAGAATCAAAATTTATTATTTATTTCTTTCGGCTGACCTAGAATTATGAAATTTTGCAGCTAGCATCTACAAGTAGTACTAGTTCACGAAGAAATCTGAAAATATATATTTGTCCGAGAAAATAATAGTCTTAAAAAGTGGGCAAAATTTTGCATGAAAGCCGCTAGTTCAAGTGAAGTATCAGATAAAAGGGGCTCTGGCTATGGTAAGCTTGAATTTCAAAAAAAGCTCGAGATCCTAATTTATTTACGGAACTATTAGGCCGGCAACAGCCCGATTCGCGCTTGCCCGATTTTTTTGTAAGGTCTCGCTTAAAAATTAATTCTTATTTAGGAAAACAAAAAAATGGAAGAAATTAACGCCGAGCTAAGCCTCGTTACCAGGAGGAATGAAAATATTAATTATTACATTACCCCGCGTAGGAATCGAACCCACAAGGGTCGTGTTTACAGTCACACGCTCCTAAGCCACGACGGCCTAAAAAAACATTAATGTATCTTGAATTACTTAACTTTATAGTTGATTACATTACATTATAATTATAACAATATTAACAAAAATCTAAACATTAAGTATTGAAATATTATTTAATAAAATACATGAAACAAAATATGGAAATTAAACCTGAAGTTCCACATAGGTAGCGGCTTTGACAGTAACTTTAGAGGGTATGGAATAAAACAAACTTATTTCACCCAAAACCTGAAACAATAATTACTTTTCCTATTACACGATCCGTTTCAAAGCAAAATGCTTCTTTCATATTTTTGGCACACAAAACTGAATAATATTTTTACATAAAAAGTTGTATCCACTTATCAAAACTGGTCCCAAACTCAAAATTTCACTTAGAAGTTGTATTCAAGCAAAGTAGGTATTATATAAATATGAAAAATAATTGTGGCCAGTCGTGGCGCAGGGGCACAAAGTGTGATATCGACTGGTTGTGGGTTCGATCCCTATTTGAGAAAATGAAATATTTATTTACATTAATATATTCATTTCTTCGCTTTGGTCTCGAAGCAAAGCGCGGCGTTGAGTTCCGCCACACGACAGGCAATGCCTCCAGAACTCGGCGGAAAGTGGGGAACGGAGTGTCTTATAGGCACCATGTTCCCTCTGTCTACCCTGCTGTGTGCGGGATACTGCGTGAAGCTGATTAGATTTGATTTGATTTTGAAAAATAAATATGGGAAGTATGAAAAAAGTTTCAGTTACTCTTAAACTTACATATTAAAACTTAATTTTTAAAACATATCAGTACTATTTAGGATATAAATAGGAGATTTAAGACTATGGGTTTGACAGTTATTTATGTATGAAGTACGCTCCCTCCCCTCCCTACTTAGGCACATTTTATCTTTATGAAGTCCGCTGTGGCGCAGGGGCACAAACGTATAGCTGTAAACGCAAAGGATTGTGGGTTCGATTTCCACTCCAGGAAGTGAAATATTTAATAGTTTCATTTATTTGCTTTGGCGTAGCAAAAGGACGGCGTTGAGTTCCTCCTCTCAACATGCACTGCCCAAAGAATTCGCCTCATTCTACCCACCCTGCAACACATAAAGTGTAAAGTTGAACAAAATAAATATATTTACTACTTACTGTTCCTTCTTTAAAAGCTATCATGGGACTCTCATCATCTTCATCCGACAGCATTTCGATGACGCCTCGCTTAACAAAAATCATACCATTCTTCACCACATCCTGGTTCCATATGTATTGACCGGTTAGGTAAAGCTCATGTCTTATATATAGCGACATGTGACGCATAAATGATTCCCCTAAATGGTAAAAAACGTTATATTTTATATGGTGTAATATAATCAAAATAAAAACTGGTCAAGTGCGAGTCGGACTCTTGCACCGGAATTCCGTACTAACTTTGAGAATTATAGTTATAACTGTTTTTCGTTTGTCAACTTGTTGACAAATTTATGTTTGCGGGCATATGCGTTGATTTTATATGAAAGAAACTACAAATATAAGTTTGTATTGATATATATTTTTTTAAAATACCTATAAGTTTTTTCTTTTTGGCTTTTTTCTTTTTTATTTGTATTTAAATTTCCACTTCCTGACAAATTACGAAGTAGGAAGTACATTGAAGGTTTTGATTAATTTCGGCGAATTTCATACAAAATGCAGTAAAAACGATGCATTAAAGCTCGTTTTTTTTTAGATTTACTTAGAAGCTTAATTTATTTCTTAAAGAGACCGCAACAAGTATTTGTTATTAATTTTAAACTTTTAAAGTACGGAACCCTAAAAAGCTCATTGTATGAGATTGTCGTATACCCTTTTACTCCTCTACTTTAGCCATTCTAGCTATTGAGAACATTGATTTAAAAATGATTTCAAATTAGCAATTAAACTTCACAACAATATTTATTAATTTTTTACTTTCTACATTCACCTTTCCACTTTTTCCTGCATATAGCGGGTAGGCAGAGAGAATCTTTTGTGAAAACTTTAATCATTACCATCATTTATTTGTATATATAATAAAAAAGTAATCTTTGGATGTTTTTATTTTTTAATTTGCTCAATAAAATAGTTATAGACCTCACACCAGCTCCATAAGTGCCAATTCAGTCACACCAGCTCCATAAGTACCAATATACTGTGTAAAATTAAAAATAATGTCTGGATAAACAGGAAAGCTAGTATCTATATCTGCTAGATCCCCTATATCCCATTAATAATATTCTTTCATAGAAATTGTATAAAACTGTGTACGTTGCGTACTCAATACGATGAATGCGTAACAGGGTTTCAATAGAAAAACATTTTATTTTAAATACTATATATTGCAAATGCAGTTTTTCCAGTTCTAAAGCAATCTTTTTGCATAGAAACTGCAACTGGCCGTGCATAGTACAAATAATATAAAACTTGTATTGGCATTTTTATTACAAATCGATAGCAATATAGAAGAACTTCAATAATATATAAAATATTTTTTATAGGATTCCGTACATAAACGGTAGACTGGGATACTATTACTAAGACTTTTCTGTCCGTCCGTCTGTTATCAGAGTGTATCTCTTTTTTTTTATGAAATAAGGGGTCACCTGATGGTAAGTGATCACCGCCGTTTATGACCCCGTGCAACACCAGAGGAGCTACAGGTGCGTTGCCGGCCTTTAAGGTGGAGATTGACGAGCTTTTTGAAGGTACCCATGTCATATCGACCTGGAAACACTGCCACGGGTAGGCCATTCCACAGTTCCGTGACGCTTGAAGGGAAGCTCCTAGGAAACTGCACAGTCGTGGATTGCCACGTATTCAGGTGGTGTGGATGATATTTTAGCTTGTAACCTACTGTGCGAATAGAAAATTCGGCGGCAGGTAACAGGTCAAACAGTACTTCAGAACACTCCCCATGATAAATGCGATAGAGAACGCACAGCGAGGGGACGTCTCTACGCAAAGCCAAAGTGTCAGCCTTTTACAGATCATTGGGTCCTCAAAGATTCCAACGGCTCTACGTTACATGCGTTCAAATGGTTCAAGCTGATACTGGAGTGCCTTCAGTTTCTTTGAGGCCAACTTGGCCTCGCTTTTCAGATGATAGCGATACTGGCAGTCGTCCGAAACGCTAAGACTCAATGTGCTGATACTGGGCGCAGCTATGATGGGAGTGTTTTAGAAGACTGGCGTCATGACAAATGGGTTATTTTAGTGGTTAACGCGCAAACTTGTGGTTGAATTGAACCAGGTGCCTATAGCCCCGAGTAGGAAGAAGAGTGAAGAAGTATTTCTCTTGCCGCTATAACAACGAATACTAAAAACAGAATAAAATAAATATTTAAGCCTCCCATACAATTAAAGGAATTTTTTTGCCGTACTTGTAGATAATGGTACGGTACCCTTTATATGCTAGTCCGATACGCACTTGACCGATATTTTTTTTAATATTGTATACAGAGATTAAACGTTTTTACTCGTGAAAGCTGTTCATTATTATAAATTTTCACTTCAATTAATGAGAAAAGAAATATACTTCGTGCAATTGCACTTAACGGTCATTAGACAGCATCAAAGCTTTAGAAAATTATTGGAAAATAAAAATGATTTAACTGTTTGTTATATTTTACCATTTTCTTTTCATGTAGAAAATAGAAAATATGTTTTCTTTTAATTTCTGTGACCCAAACTAGTATATTTATATAAATATACTAGTTTGGGTCACAGAAATTAAANAAGTAATCCAAGATCTTTTAGAGATTCAGAGGTAACAATATTAATATGAAATGTACCATAAATTTAATATTATATAAGTACAAATAAAATATATTATGATAAATAAAATGTCAGTCTGTCCGTTTTAATCTCTCGTGATATGTCTTAAGAATATCGTAGATGTTCTATCCTCCTCTCTGTTATACCTAGTCATTACTGATAGTTATAACTTAGGAGGGATAGTGAGTGGCCCCACACCCTCCACTTACCGTGGATTCCGGCCGTTCGGCTGTGAACCCTCCGGGATAAATCGGAATAGCTAATATTTATGATTCCTATAATGCTTTTACGAAAGATCAATTATTAAATAACTGATTCAAAGACCGAAGTCTAATATACATATTTGCAATGAAGTTGAGATTATTATATGTAGGCCGTAGCCATAATTACAAAACATCTCTGCTTCACATATCAGATTGAACTCCCTACCGCTAGGCTATATAGTACATTTCTCATTATAATTATTACCTTGGTGCCCTTATTATATGCTTTAGTTTCAATATTAATATAATTTATATTCATTGTTATTGCAACGCCTCCTTTAAACAGAACCGTCGTAGAATAACACGCACAGCACAAACCCTGCAGCTGTTTGTCTGAACTGACACTAGACTCAGAGTTGTGGGAATGTAATATAGAAATCATTAGTTGAAAATACTCAGGTATCGCTAAAACAGCCAGCGACTCCAAGTAGGCACGATTCTATTACCAGTTCAGTGAAGAACCTCAGTGATGAAAAGAACTGGCGGAATAAAATCAGCAGCAGAACCAGTGACGCCCGGCTTTATATTATATTACAAGTATGTCGTCGACATCAGTCGATTGACGCATTATGTTTTCTACGATAAAACCAAGCGTTGGACAAATAAGCGGACACTACTACACATGTACCCCAGAGCTGGGACATAAAATAGCACCACACACCCGTATGAGGCGAGCGGACACTACTACATACACCAGTACTAGGACATAAAATAGCATCACACACCTATCCATCATACACCAAGTGTTAAGGTTGACGCACCGCGAAACTATCTTAATATAATATATATTATATAAAAATTAAATACCATAGCAATTCAGTTAGCCAAGCACATTAGTACCAGCGAATCCAAGCAGCAGTCGATTGTGACTATATTAGTTAATAGGTAAACATAGGGTCAATGAACTCTAACAGTCGTATAAATCATTTAATAATTAATATTTGGTTAATGTCTAACATCTTTATGATATTTAATTAAATATATTGACAGATTACCTTTATTGTTGGACATTAAATATAGACTCATATTATATAATATTTATAAATTGTATTATAAATAGTACGTATTTTGATATAATAGTTTTATATCATATTATAAAATATTATAAATGATACTATTATATTTATATTTCTTTTTATAGTAACATGTTAAATATTTATTAATATATATAGAAATTACATTTATAAGTAAATCTAATTCACAAAACATATTTAACTCTCATCTCACAATTTATATACACGCAACTAACAAAGATGGCGGCAGGCATTCTGCGTACATTAATATAAGTGTAATTTTACATACCTCATAAAATATCTTCATGCATTTATTTTCATTTACTAAATAAATAATAGTTATCTCTGGATGTTGACGGCATTATATGCATTAATATTTCTCTCTTCTTTGTTTTAATTATAATCTATTAAAAACTTACCGACGAAGTATTCCAAAACAAGCAATCGTAAATAGTGAAAGCACTTATAACTTATCTTAGTAGCCTCGAATACATATATCACAATTGAAGACATATTCTCACATGCTTTTTAAATATTAAATATAACTTAATATATATTCATTATAAATTAAAACTTCTCTAAACATTTTTAACATCCATCCTTAATCAGACGTGTCCGCCATTTCCCCTCTCTTTCTTTCCTTTTTTCTTGACTGTGACGTTGACAGTAGCTTATTCAGCCAACATGATATTTCACAATAATTAAAATATTAATTATGTTATTATTTTTTTTTAAATTATAATACACAATGATTACTTATAATTATTAAATTATTTTTAATAAATATATTTTATATCTGCGTGTTTTACCTACGGTATATTACGTCACCCTAATATTACTTGTGAACGGAACGCGTAATTAAAGAACTGAACTAAACTGTTATTTATAAGATTGAATTTATCGTAAGCTATAAATTAAATTATATTTATAATATATTTTTTTTATAAATTATTATTATTATTTTTAATTAATTATTTTATTTACCTACACATTTTAGTTCAGGTATAGATCGTTACACTGGCTTTATCCCACATATAGCATAGAGAAAATAAAGTCAAGACACTTATGTCTTCACTTTTCACCCGAATTCGAGATGTGTAAGATCAACACCGCCCTTAGCTTTGTCAGAGCCAGAAAATGAAAATAAGTTATACATAGTAAGACAGACAGGGGGAAGCAGGGAACCTATTGTTAAGACACTTCCGTTACTCACTTTCTAACAAATTCTTCACGCACGGCAGGTTCAGTGACGAAACTCTATATTAAATTAAATTATAATCAAAATATCCTTATAACTAACCAGTATCCCTTAAAAGTAGAGAATCATGAAAATGTTGAACATTTATATCGAAAATAAGTTCCATTTGAAGCGGCAAAGGCAATGTTTGTAATTGACGACTAGTAAGGATCCCATCTTTCATATTCCACAGGGTTTGTTTATATAGCATAGCTTGTTCTACCAGCAATGGCGGTGCTCGACGAAATTTTAGAAAGTTTATCATATGGTGATACTGTTGAAGAACTTTACTTTAAGTAAGCACGTATTCTTATATAACAAAGTTTATATAGTAAATTGTTATAATACTTTATAAGCACTTTTAATTTGAAGCAGTCCTATATATGTTTGTACATATATACTTAAAAAGTAGTAAATTATCTTTATTATGTTCAAGATATTGGAAATTATTTCAAAAAAAGAAATATTAATACAGGGAAAGTTAATTTTTAACGTATTAAAGTATACATTGAGTATTTTTAGTTTTTTTAGAGTTCCCTACTTTTTAAGAAAAAAGAAACACTTATAAGATCACTTTGTTGTCCGTCCGTCTGTCTGTTTGGAAAATTTTGGTATTAAAGCTGCTAGTTCAAGAGAGATCAGAAAGGGCTCTAGCTTGAATTTCAGAAAAAGCTCAAGACCTCCAATTTATGCACGAAACCTTTGCTGGGCGAGCCCGACTTTTCCGGTTTTTTAATTTTCCTTATTCTATATGCCGTGTGTAGCAGAGTAGACAGAATACGAACCTGATGATAAAACACTCCGTTCCCCATTTTCCGTATAAGTTTCGATATATTATATTTCGTATGACGAAAACGAGGAAATAATTCATTTTTCTACTATCACGGTTACAGTTAGACGCTGTACCGCCAAGACGGTCGCAAAATAAACTTAATAAAACCATTTTACGTATTCCTACTAAAATATTCAAGATCGTTCTAACTTACATAAAAAGTTTAAATTAATTTCAAGTATATACTAGCCTGCTCTACAAATATGGACCATCGATTACTTTCCAGCACCAGCTCCCATGTGAGACCTCCAATAAAACGGTAACGCATGCAAACATACCCAAAGATCATTAGGAAAGACGTCAGCCATTTCTCGTGGGGATGCTGAAAAGGTTTTACTTATTTACTTAATATTAGAGATCCGCTCGCAGCTTTTTTAAAATATGTTTTTATATAAGTACTAGTTATTTTTATATTATAGGCAAAGGATAGTATTTTAAAAAGAAAAATATAATACCCCTAAGAATATATGTATAAAGTTTCGTGATAATCGACAAACAAACTTTTATTTACATTTATAATATCAGTATAATGTAATAGAAGATATGGAAGATATAGAAGATGTATTTTTTTAATTTAAAGTTAGTTGTCATACTCTCTATTATTTTATTTTTTAAAGTAATTACCTATAATTTGTCCAAGCATGTAGCTAAGCGCGACGGTTGTGGGTTCGATTCCCATTCGAAGGAATGAATTACTGCTTATTAATATTTTTATTTCTATGTTTTAGTGACAAGTTGAAGCGCGCAGTTTAATTCCGCCACTCAACAA
The DNA here is from genome assembly GCA_013403705.1 of Heliconius hermathena. Lineage (NCBI taxonomy): Eukaryota > Metazoa > Arthropoda > Insecta > Lepidoptera > Nymphalidae > Heliconius > Heliconius hermathena. Next base: position 133,681 of record JAAIXJ010000551.1, read on the forward strand.
GCAATGCCCTCAAAATTGGACGGGAAGTGGGTAACTGAGTGTCTTAACTGGATGGTTTGACCGAGTTCCCTCTGCCTGCCCTGCTGTAGAAAAAAAATCTTTTATTATTATAATTATTATCATTTTCTTTTATTTTACACATTTTTTATAATTAATAAAGACAAAAAGGTTAATAAACTACGGCAATAATTCTAGTGATTACTGTTTTTACTCTGTTGTTAAATAATATAATACATTTTTTTTCATCAATTAAAGTATTTTGTAAAAAAATATGTTTTTAATATGATATTTTAAGTAAACATAATGTAATATATTTACAAGAGGAAAACTGTCTCCGAAGATGCAATTAAACAGACGACCAGCGCTATAGTACCAGCAGGATAAGTAACTGAAAAATGTTATATAAACATTTTATAAATATTTAAGGCAGTCGTGGCGCATGGCCATAAGTGACAGTTGTGGGTTCGATTCCCAGTCGAGGGAACGTGGCAAAGTACAGCGTTGAACCAAATGAACACACAATGGCACGAAAAATTCGGTGGAAATTAAAGAACGGAAGTAAGGAAAAAATTCTAGTAAATATGAATATAAAAAGGGATGAGTTTGTATAAACAAAATTAGTCTTGTATTCTGACACACAAAAAATAAGAAAATATTGCATTTTCAAATAAATATACAAATAATTGAGTCGAAATACCTATAGTAGGTACAGTTTTAAATAAATCACCTTCATGCTGTATCCCACAGTTAGTAGAGTGGCCAGAGGGATTCTGGAGCTAAGACACTCCGTTCTTCACTTTCAGCCGAAATTTTCGAGGCGTTGCGTGTAGAGTGGCAAAAGTAAACCTTTGTGCCAGAGCAAAGATATGAAAATATGAATAAAAAATAATTCATACCCCCGAGTGGAGATTGAACCCACAACCGTTTCGTTACAGTCACACCCTTTTGCTCCTGCGCCACGACGGCCAAATTTTACATTTTAAAAATCGAAAATTGTTGTTTGAGCAGATAAAATAAAAATATTACTTATCGAATATGATTTTCTTATTCACTTTATTTAAGGTGGCCAAGTAGTACTCTTTGACATCCATCAAGGAGTGATTTAACGAATACCACAGGCAAGTGGAAAGATGCAACGCTAACATTACTAGCACTATGTGCTCCATAACATAAAGTCTTTTACGGGTGTTTCTCATCTGAAATAGTTATATAATTCATTATCATTATCATCAGCTTCACGCTGTATCCCGCACACAGCAGGGTAGGCAGAGGGAACCTAGTGTTAAGACACAGCGTTTCCCACTTTCCGCCGAGTTCTGGAGGCATTGCGTGTTGACTGGCGGAACTCAACGCCGCGCTTTGCCTTGACACTAGAGCGAAGAAATAAAAATATAATTGTAAGTAAATATTTTATCTTCTCGAGTGGGGATCGAACCCATAACCAGTGGAGGTTATAGCCCCACTCTGTGCCCCTGCGCCACGACTGGCCTCATAATTCAAATAGTTTAATTTATTTAATCTCTTTGCAATGTCAGAATAAAAGGTCATACTTTATTTTTTTTAATTAAAAAAATTGCTTAATTTAGTTATTTAAAATTTATAATGTCGTACTGGCCTTTATATTTACATGCCTAATAAAATAATCAATTTATCTACTTGATCAAGTGACTTATGTATTTATGAACTCGCTATCTAAACGGGATTTCTCCCGCTTATTGTATTATAGCCAAATTATTAAATCATGAGGCCAGTCGTGGTGCAGGGGCACATAGTCTGATTGTAAAATTGACTGGTGTGGGTTCGATCCCCTCTCGAGAAGATGAAATATTTATTTAAATTTATATTTCCATTTCTTCGCTATGGTGTCGAGGCAAAGCGCGGCGTTGAGTTCTGCCACTCAACACGCAATGCCTCCAGAATTCGGTAGAAAGTGGGTAACGGAGTGTCTTAACACTAGATTCCCTCTGCCTACCCTGCTGTGTGCGGGATTACAGCGTGAAGCTGATTAATTATTAAATCATTACATAATGTGTTATTATAATATTGGTATAAACAATATTACTGCAAAGTTTCATCCAAATCTGTTCAGTAAAGGTTGCGTGAAAATAGAACAAACATTCATCATAAACTTTTACATTTATAATAATAGTAGGATATCTATTGATATATTGAGGCCAGTCGTGGCGCATTGGCACAAAGAGTGACTGTAAAGTCGACTGGTTGTGGGTTCGATCCCCACTCGAGGAAATGAAATATTTATTAACATTTATAATTTCATTTTTTCGCTCTGGTGTCGAGGCAAAGCGCGGCGTTGAGTTCCGCCACTCAACACGCAATGCCTCCAGAATTCGGCGGAAAGTGGGGAACGGAGTGTCTTATCACTAGGTTTCCTCTGCTTACCCTGTTGGGTGCGGGATACAGCGTGAAGCTGGTTATATCTATTGATTATTATTTAGGTATAAAAAAATAATGTTTCACCTTTTCGTTGATTTCACAAAAATAGACTAACACCCTGTAAATTCGCCCTATACTCAACCATCTTCCTATAAATATTATATTTTCATGACCGCCGCTACCAAAGTGATCTAAAACGATATTAAATATAAATTCGAAAGTAACTCTGTCTGTCTGTCTGTCTGTCTGTCTTTTATGCAATCAGGGCTAAACCGCTAATTCAATTATGATAAAATACTCATATAGAGATACTTGAGGGTGTTCGGATGAACATAGGTTACTTTTTTTTCTCATATTTGTAATATTGTCGATATATACTAATATATTAAAATACTTTTTANCAGACAAACAGACAAACAGACAAACAGACAAACAGACAAACAGACAAACAGACAAACAGACAAACAGACAAACAGACAAACAGACAAACAGACAAACAGACAAACAGACAAACAGACAAACAGACAAACAGACAAACAGACAAACAGACAAACAGACAAACAGACAAACAGACAAACAGACAAACAGACAAACAGACAAACAGACAAACAGACAAACAGACAAACAGACAAACAGACAAACAGACAAACAGACAAACAGACAAACAGACAAACAGACAAACAGACAAACAGACAAACAGACAAACAGACAAACAGACAAACAGACAAACAGACAAACAGACAAACAGACAAACAGACAAACAGACAAACAGACAAACAGACAAACAGACAAACAGACAAACAGACAAACAGACAAACAGACAAACAGACAAACAGACAAACAGACAAACAGACAAACAGACAAACAGACAAACAGACAAACAGACAAACAGACAAACAGACAAACAGACAAACAGACAAACAGACAAACAGACAAACAGACAAACAGACAAACAGACAAACAGACAAACAGACAAACAGACAAACAGACAAACAGACAAACAGACAAACAGACAAACAGACAAACAGACAAACAGACAAACAGACAAACAGACAAACAGACAAACAGACAAACAGACAAACAGACAAACAGACAAACAGACAAACAGACAAACAGACAAACAGACAAACAGACAAACAGACAAACAGACAAACAGACAAACAGACAAACAGACAAACAGACAAACAGACAAACAGACAAACAGACAAACAGACAAACAGACAAACAGACAAACAGACAAACAGACAAACAGACAAACAGACAAACAGACAAACAGACAAACAGACAAACAGACAAACAGACAAACAGACAAACAGACAAACAGACAAACAGACAAACAGACAAACAGACAAACAGACAAACAGACAAACAGACAAACAGACAAACAGACAAACAGACAAACAGACAAACAGACAAACAGACAAACAGACAAACAGACAAACAGACAAACAGACAAACAGACAAACAGACAAACAGACAAACAGACAAACAGACAAACAGACAAACAGACAAACAGACAAACAGACAAACAGACAAACAGACAAACAGACAAACAGACAAACAGACAAACAGACAAACAGACAAACAGACAAACAGACAAACAGACAAACAGACAAACAGACAAACAGACAAACAGACAAACAGACAAACAGACAAACAGACAAACAGACAAACAGACAAACAGACAAACAGACAAACAGACAAACAGACAAACAGACAAACAGACAAACAGACAAACAGACAAACAGACAAACAGACAAACAGACAAACAGACAAACAGACAAACAGACAAACAGACAAACAGACAAACAGACAAACAGACAAACAGACAAACAGACAAACAGACAAACAGACAAACAGACAAACAGACAAACAGACAAACAGACAAACAGACAAACAGACAAACAGACAAACAGACAAACAGACAAACAGACAAACAGACAAACAGACAAACAGACAAACAGACAAACAGACAAACAGACAAACAGACAAACAGACAAACAGACAAACAGACAAACAGACAAACAGACAAACAGACAAACAGACAAACAGACAAACAGACAAACAGACAAACAGACAAACAGACAAACAGACAAACAGACAAACAGACAAACAGACAAACAGACAAACAGACAAACAGACAAACAGACAAACAGACAAACAGACAAACAGACAAACAGACAAACAGACAAACAGACAAACAGACAAACAGACAAACAGACAAACAGACAAACAGACAAACAGACAAACAGACAAACAGACAAACAGACAAACAGACAAACAGACAAACAGACAAACAGACAAACAGACAAACAGACAAACAGACAAACAGACAAACAGACAAACAGACAAACAGACAAACAGACAAACAGACAAACAGACAAACAGACAAACAGACAAACAGACAAACAGACAAACAGACAAACAGACAAACAGACAAACAGACAAACAGACAAACAGACAAACAGACAAACAGACAAACAGACAAACAGACAAACAGACAAACAGACAAACAGACAAACAGACAAACAGACAAACAGACAAACAGACAAACAGACAAACAGACAAACAGACAAACAGACAAACAGACAAACAGACAAACAGACAAACAGACAAACAGACAAACAGACAAACAGACAAACAGACAAACAGACAAACAGACAAACAGACAAACAGACAAACAGACAAACAGACAAACAGACAAACAGACAAACAGACAAACAGACAAACAGACAAACAGACAAACAGACAAACAGACAAACAGACAAACAGACAAACAGACAAACAGACAAACAGACAAACAGACAAACAGACAAACAGACAAACAGACAAACAGACAAACAGACAAACAGACAAACAGACAAACAGACAAACAGACAAACAGACAAACAGACAAACAGACAAACAGACAAACAGACAAACAGACAAACAGACAAACAGACAAACAGACAAACAGACAAACAGACAAACAGACAAACAGACAAACAGACAAACAGACAAACAGACAAACAGACAAACAGACAAACAGACAAACAGACAAACAGACAAACAGACAAACAGACAAACAGACAAACAGACAAACAGACAAACAGACAAACAGACAAACAGACAAACAGACAAACAGACAAACAGACAAACAGACAAACAGACAAACAGACAAACAGACAAACAGACAAACAGACAAACAGACAAACAGACAAACAGACAAACAGACAAACAGACAAACAGACAAACAGACAAACAGACAAACAGACAAACAGACAAACAGACAAACAGACAAACAGACAAAAATTCCAAAAATATTGGAAATGGATTCTGTTAATTATCCTTTAACACCCTGGCTAATTTTTTTTTTAAATATTTTCAATGTACAGAAACGACTTTTCTACAGATTTATTATAAGTAATAGATAATAGTTATCATACTAAAGAAAAGAGAAAAATGCTCACTTAGAAACAACACAACTTCAAAATTGGTTTGTCTAAATCGTTATGATGTGTAAATAAGTTTTTTTTTGTGTGGCGCAGTGGATTAGTGGTAAGGCATTCCGTTTACTGTTTGAAATCGAGGTATTAAGTGCTAAGTACGGCGGAACTGAATGTTCTTTATCTATCATAGCGGAGAAATATAAAAAAAATATTCCCCTGGATGGGATTGAATTCACTATCTTTGCGTTTCCTATTTAATACGTATTTTATACGAAAAATTGTAAAAACTCACTCTGTAAAGGTTCCTAAGGAAGGTTGACTAACGCTACCTAACATCGTTCTAGTTTCTAATTATGTAATCGTTTATTATTATAGAAAATTATTTTTATTTCGTATCAGCTCTTACTTGTATCGTATGCTAAATGCATGGCCAATACGATTCTTACTTCACTATAATTTAAAACAATTCACGTAAGTTGAACGACAGTGTAGTGTTATCGGTACTTTTTATTTGTTCTACTTTTATGTATACTTAGACATTATGCTAAAATTATATTATATAACCATAATATTTTACTTAATTTTTTTGGGGATTCCTGAAGGAGGCGGGAATTCTGAAATACAGAAAAAAAATGGTTAAGTGCGAGTCGGACTCGCCCACCGAGGCTTCCGTACATAGTTGTCAAAATTAAATTTGCAGGCATATGCATTCATTTTTTTATAAAATGAACTATAAATATAATATAAATATGTTTGTAATGATTTTTTCCTATGATTTTTTTTTTACTTTTCAGATTTTTCTCTTTATTTCCCATGCCGTGGCAATTTCTAAGTAAAACAACACTAAGCCAATAGTTTTTTAAACATGTTTGTGATATTCGATTAAGTGTATGTTTTGTTAGTTGTACTTGATAGATAAATAAATAAGTTTGTATTATAAGTTCTCACTTCATATAAAATTTCATAACTGTAGGTCCACCGAACACTATATGTAATAGTAACTTATAGGTTTTGATTACGTGGTGTATTTCATACAATATATAATATAATAATAAATAAAATGCAGCAAAATCGATGCATAAATGCTAGTATCTTTTAATTGTGGTAACTTAGAAACTTTTTTATTTTTCGGTGTTCCAAGGGACCGTGAATATTTGATATTAACTTTTGATTGATGATACCTCCGCGTGATCTCGAGATAAACTATCTTGACAGAAGGACAGATGGACAACAAAGTGATCCTACAAGGTTTCTGGATTTATATCTGTAGAAGTAAGAAATTCTAAAAACACTTTTTGCTATAATGTAAATTAAAAAAATCATCAAGATATTTAGAGAAGTAATTGTAAGTCAACACAGGCCGTACATACGAATTATAATAAAATGTAAATAGTTTCAATCGAATCGATCGAAATCTATTAATTAAAGTTTTTTTATTAAATTAAATATAATATAAATAATAAAAGTATGAGAGAGATAAAAAAGAAAGCTGCAAAAGCACCAGACGAAAGTACTGATAAAGATGAAGCGTGAAAAGGCAGAGAATGAAAGAGATGAAAGGTTAACGAACAACTTCAGGGAAAACACGAAGCTTTCCTGGCGAGAAGTTTTGTTTCGTGTTTTTCGAGATTGCTCGCTAACCTGTAGAATGAAAGGGGTGCTTTCGATCGACGGTGAAATTCTAACAGAACAACCATACGTTTTGCAGCGAAGGCCGGAATTTTACAAGGAGATGTAAAAGGAGGAATGACGCCTCAGTCTCAAGTAACAGCGAAACGCTGAGTCTTGATGTAGCTGATGGCGAAATCAGTGCAAAAGAAGTTGAGAGTGTAATACGAAGTCTGAAATGTGGTAAGTCAGCGGGAGCAGATGGAGTTACTGCCGAGATGATCAAATATGTTAGGACACGCGTCTTGGACTTGTTCTGGTTTTTGTGCAATTTATGCTGAAAATCAGGGGAGGCCCCAGACGATTGGCGAGGTGCGGTCATCGTGCCTTTGTATAAAGGCAAAGGTTCACAGATAGACTGCGAAAGCCATAGGGCTATCAGTTTAAGTAGTAAAATTCTGAGTGCAAGAGAGATCTGAAAGGCTGTTGTGGGAGACCCAAGGAGGCAACTGATACATCCCCTTCCAGGCCTAAAGCCTGGAAGGGCATGTATCAGATGTTTTCCCTCCACATAATCACGGAAAAAATTTTGGCCGTCAACCAAAAAGATTTCTGTGCTAGCTACCAGATCGCACCAATCTTCTCATCAATCTGGGGTATTGATCAGACAAATAATAAAATCGTTGGGCGTTGCGTATCTAGACTTAATATATGATAGTTTCACGCACCCAACGATTTTATTTTCAAGCTTTACTTTTATATTTAGCGTAGAAGGTATAGGGAGCACTTCTTTTCCACCACAGCGGCTAAATGAAAATAAAATAAACAAATAAATCAGCTTCACGCTGTATCCCGCATACAGCAGGGTAGGCAGGTGGTACCTGCTAAGACAATCCGTTCACCACTTTCTGCCGAATTCCGGAGGCATTGCGCGTTGAGTGGCGGAACTCAACGCCGCGCTTTGCCTCGATACCAGAGCGAAGAGATGGAAATATAAATTTAAATAAATATTTTATTTTCTTGAGTTCCCACACATCAAACCCACAAGGATCAAAATAATAACAAAAAAAATTAAAATAACTATTACCCCGAGTGAGTTTGGAAGCCACAATCGTCGTGTTTACAGTCCGACATTTTATTACAGACCACAACGGACTATTATAGCTAATTTTGCAAACGTGATAGGCAGAGGAAGCCAGGTATTGGAACACTTAGCTTTGCACTTCGCGCGCTTCGTGTTGAGTGGCGGCACTGTAAGCCTTACCTTGTGGTGTGAGAGTAAACAAATAGAAATATTAATAAATAATAATGTATTACCCCGAGTGGGGATTGAACCCACAACCAGTCGTGTTTGCAGTCATACACTTTTCCTCAAATAACCTGAAATATAGTATAATCACTTTGTACATAAAGCATGTCCCACATATCAGGGTTAATGACGCTATAATTTTCACAGTTTCACACAAACAGTATATAATAATACCTGCACAGAATCTATCGCAGTTAGTTTGTCTTGTTTGTGTGTGTGTGTGTGTGTGTGTGTGTGTGTATGTGCGTGCGTGCGTGCGTGCGTGTTGTTTACAATACATATTGTTGCATATTGTTTACAATCATGTGAGACCGACGCTTGTACTAACCTCTGAGCTTGTGTTATTAGACGCCAACTTCTTACTCGCAGAATGGATAAAAATGCAGGTATGCACCGATTATTATTACAGTAAGTGATAGACATGACAAGAACCGTAAAAGTTGTATTTTTTCTAAAACCTATTATATTTTAGAGAAATAAGTATAACTTTTACGATTTTAAGTGATGGGTAAACCTTAAGAGGATGCTTCTCAAACGAGAAGATAGTGGTTGTACTATGTAAAACTTCTATTTTAATTACGTATAATTTTGTGTGCAAACAAACATTTGGTATATTGACAAGACATGCATAAAAAATATTCGGGCGAATTTCAAACCTTTCCCTTTTTAGCGGTCGGTTGAAAATGAGAACATACTTTTTTTTTGAAGTTGGTGTAAAAGAAATGCAACGATGAGGAATCTCGTTTCTTACATCAATTTTAATAATTAATTTTTTTTCGTTGTAACTATTACAGTACAATTATAGAGATATTGAGTTATTCATTCATTTGTCGCGCACGTACCTAGTGCAAAATTAATTAATTTATTTAAATTCAAGACTACTAAGAACTATTAAGACTTATGTGATTTTCTCATAGATACCATTGTAAGAAAATGACCAATGAAATGGACCAAAAAAATGGGACCACGTGGGAAGCATTAGATTTCAAATAATAAAAAGTCGTCAAAATCTGTTGAAAATAATAAATTTTCCATGCACATAAGTACGAGTAAAATTTATTCATATTATATTTTTTCGAAATAACTAATCAATTATAATTAAATTTGGTACACTAAAATAGCTTTTAATATTCTAACAAACAGAAACATTACTACATTGTAGATACCGTGTCGGATAAGATTTACAACACATAATATTAATATTTTCATTTTCTTCGCTGGTGTCAAGACACGAAATCGCGGCATTGAGTTCCGCCGCTCAACGCGCAATGCCTCCCGAATTCATCGGAAAGTGAGGAACAGAGTGTCTTGACACACTTGTACTTGATTAACCTGCTGTGTGCGGGTACTTGATTAAACTCGAATAAACTAACAATATTTACTAAAAATTATACCACAACATATAACCTAGATAACATTCTACATTTCCCCAATTTAAGGGTATTTTCGCAGCTATCAGACGGCGAGTATTAAATCGCTGCAACATATGGCCGGGTAGTAAAAGTGTTATATAAATTGCGCACTGCAGTGCTTGCCGTCCTCGGTGTACGTTTTAGGGTAGTGTCGCTAACTATGGCCGTATAGAAGCGTAGGTCAGGGTGGTATTGTTAGAAACTTTAGCTATGACTGACTGACTATAATTCGAATATATACAGAATAGAATATGTCTGATATCTTATTTTGATTCCAAATTCTATTATACACAGATCTAGAACATTGTTATGTTTTCCATTTGTACCAAATTAATTTTAATTAGTTATTTTTTACATTTTTAAAATGTTATTCTACACTCTGGAGAGATAAATACTTTTTTAGAAATGTATAAAAAATTGAAAAAAGTAGAAAAACTCATAATAAATAATTGTTTATAAATATTTTTTTAGAAAAAAAATGTTGGCTATGATTATTATTTCCAAATTAACATTTAATAAATGATTCAAAATGAAATATTGATTTCATTTATATATGCATAAAATATACATTGAGGACGTCGTACTGTAGCGTCCCACTGTAAACACGGCCGTTTACAGTGAGACGCTACAGCACGATCGGTTTGATATTATACGGAGAAACTAATGAATTAAATTTTATCGCTCTGGTAGCAAGACAAAGCGCGGTGTTAAGTTCAGCCACTCAACACGCAATATCTCAAAATTTATTTAAATTTGGGGAACTTTTAAAATGTGTGTGCTACTAAACAATGCTGTGAACAAATTTCATCGGTGCACATTTAAAATTTGTATGTATTATTGTTATATAATACATAATAAAAAAATAATAATTGGAGAGGGGAGAGTCTTAAAATTAGGTTTTATCGATCAACCCAGCTAAAAATATCTTATTATAAATAAAAATATATAAATCAGCTTCACGCTGTATCGCGCACACAGCATGGTAGGCAGAAGGAATCTAACGGTTAAGACACTCCGTTCCCCACTTTCCTCCGAATAAAGTAGATTTATGAAAATAAAAAAAAATCATAAAAAATCTTTGAATAATCAATAAAAAATAACATTAAAATAGAAACCATATTTATTCATATTACAAATTACAACAGTCGGACCTAAAAGTTACCCGATTCCAGATGGTAGTTCCGAAACGAGCCTCAGTAAGTACATTACGTACATAACACGTTTGTATGCTAATTTTATTCCCAAAATCCAGTTTGATGGAAAACGGTCCCTCGAAGTATTATCAGGGCAACCCCTAGGAAGTTTTGGATCGAGATGATAACATACAAGCATTGGAGGTACATACATCGATTAGGTTATCATATAAAACGAATTTTAATATCGATTTGGCGTCATTTAAATCGAATACTCGAATCGGTTTACGATTTTCTGCGTTTTATCTGTCTTCGAAAGGGATTTAGATCAAATGGAAAACAATCAGTTGGAGTGGACGATAAGGATGGGGAATCCCGTCGTTTACATAAAACGCTTAGTGGAGCTTCAAAAGAGTTTCTTAACGGAATGCAATATGAAAATATTTTTTTACTAAAAGAAATGAAAAAATTGAGAAATGTAACTTTTAATTTGAGAAATTGCTATTTTCTTATTATAGCAATTAATTTATTGATGAACTTGTATTTATTAACTAGAAGACTTAAATATTTAAGACTAAATAATATGAACATTTTACTCAACACGCAATGCTTCCAGGATTTGACGGAAAATGGGGAACAAATCTTAACACTAACTTCCCTCTGCCTACCGTGTTGAGTGCGGGATACAGCGAAGCTGAAAAAATTTAATATCGACCATAGTGGCGCAGTGGAATACCATCTTACTATAAACGCGATGGTTATACATTTGATTTTGGCTCAGGTAAATTACTAAATTTAAAATATTTCCTCTTTTCCCTTCTAGTGAAATAATATACACTGCTAAGGTCCGGCACTCAAAAAAAAGCAAGAAATAGTGTATATTGACACTAGATACGTACTCTCCGCATTCCGCATTGACATATCTATACTATTTGTCTATAACCAATAAGAAACGTATGCTATAAATATTTTTAAAAGTAATAAATTAAGTATACAGGCTGCTTTATTTCTATTGTTGCAGTTATATTGAACGTACTATTTAAGAGATTCATGTTTACAATATTTATAAAATAATTTATACTGCCTCATTAGAGAGTGAATTGCCTTTCCAATAAAGTGGAAATATATTTTAAAAAATTTAATATATTTTAGAATAATAATAGCAGTAATATTTATTTATAATCATTTGTGGTATTTTTTTATTTTTAGGCTTGAACTTAAACTTATATTAAAATATTTTGCTCAATTTTTATATTTGTCAATAATTGTATATATATTATAGGCAGAGAAAGCCTAATATTAAGACACTCCGCTCCCCACTTTCCGCCGATTTCTGGAAGCGTATCGTGTTGAGATGCGATACTCAACGCCGCGCTTTGCCTCGTTACCAGAGGGAGAAAGTAAAAATAAAATAGTTAATTTCCTCGAGTGGAAATCGAACACCCAACCTTTTTATTTCTTCGCTTTGGTACCAAGACAAAATGCCCGACGTTGTGTTCCGTCACTTAACACGCAATGCCTCGAAGAATTCCACGGAAAGTGGGGAATGGAGTGTCTTAATCCTAGGTTCCCTCTGCCTACCCTGATGCGTGCGGTATACATCATGAAGCTGATTTATTTTATTTATTTTAACCAACTTAATGCACCAAGTTCAGTGACAAATTACGGAGCAGCACAGATTAGTCAGTCCCACGTGCGCTATTAATCAACGGTTTAGAGCTTACCTCAGGCTCCTGCCTACCAGCCACTGCATGTAATATATTTGGGCGCACACACACACACACACACACACACAAACAAGATAAACTAACTGCAATAGATTCTGTGCAGGTATTATTATATACTGTTGTTGTGAAACTGTGAAAATTATATCGTCATTAACCCTGATATGTGGGACATGCTTTATATACAAATAATTAAATCATATTTTAGTTGTAAATATTAGTAATATTAGTTATCTGTTATTAAATAAAAAATCAGCTTCACGCTGTATCCCGCACACAGCAGGGTAGGCAGAGGGAACCTAGTGTAAGACACTCCGTTCCCCACTTTCTGCCGAATTCTGGAGGCATTGCGTGTTGAGTGGCAGAACTCAACGCCGCGCTTAGCCTCGACACCAGAGTGAAGAAATGGAAATATAAATTTAAGTAAATATTTCATCTCCTCGAGTGGGGATCGCACCCACAACCAGTCGGTTTTACAGTCACACTTTGTGCCGCTGCGCCACGACTGGCAATATTATATGTTATTAGAAAATCATTTTTATCAAATTCACGAAATCAATTATAATATATGTCGAAGCCTAGATTATGGTGCAATGACAAAACGTCCGACTTTAAGCATGACAACTGTGGGTTTAACGGAAACTCAACGGAATTATTATATTTAAATTATTTTCATTTATCCATTCTGGCGAAAAAGAAGCGTAAATTTAGGTTCGACAATCCAAAACGTTTTGAAAAATTGACGGAAAACAGGATTATCTTAACTCTAAGCACCCTCTACTTTCCAAAGTTCAAAGTTGATTAACCTTTAGTAGTATTTTTGTAGTAGTATGTGTTTACGTTATTGATATCTATACGTAACTGCGTCACACGAAATACAGGTATGGATAAACACCGTGAAATGAAAAAAAAATCCTACGTCTAAACTGTTGAGGTATCTTGATTAATTTCTTTAGGTATGGGTTTGAAATATTTTACCCTATGTGCAGTTCCCGTAAAAGGAGCGCTGACATTTTCATTCTGTATAATATGTATTTACAATGGGTAAAATAAAAGTTGTTTTGTAACAAATATTTAATAATTACAGAAACAACATTATTCGAACTTTAATGATGTGAATTCCAAGAACTGAAATAGCTTACTTTTATTATGAAAATAATAAAAATATTTGTAGAAACTTTTAAATAGAAAATTAATCATAAGGTTTAATGTAGTTTTAATTTGTTAAACTTTGTACTTTGATTTTGTTAAACAAAAATAATAAAAAAAAAATTATAATTTTGAATTCAAAAATATTGAAATTCACAAATTGAATAGAATACACAAAGCAAAATATGGAAACTAAATCTGAAGTTCCACATAGGTAGCAGCTTTGACAGTAACTTTAGAGGGTATGGAATAAAACAAACTTATTTCACCCAAAACCTGAAACAATAATTACTTTTCCTATCACACGACCCGTTTCAAAGCAAAATGTTTCTTTCATATTTTTGGCATACAAAACTGAATAATATTTTTACATAAAAAGTTGTATCCACTTATCAAAATTGGCCCCAAAGTCAAAACTTCACTTAGAAGTTGTATGGAAAACGGAAAAATTCCAGCAAAATAGGTATTATATAAATATGAAAAATAAGATGGGAAGTATAAAAACAGTTTCAGTTATCCTTAAACTTAGTTACTTATTTACATGTATATTAAAACTTTTCTTTTAAAACATTTTAAAGTATTATTTGGGATATATTTAGAAGATTTAACACTATCGTGAGGTTTGTCAGTTATTTCTGAGTACTGCTCTCCCCCTTCTACTTTAGGAAATGATTATATTTAAATTATCTTTACAAGGTCAGTCGTGGCGCAATGGTACAAGCGTGTGACTGTAAACGCGACAGGTTGCGAGTTCAATTCCCACTCGAGGAAACGAAATATTTAATTCTAGCGGCCCGCCCGCGGCTTCGCCCGCTTAAGCTACATGATTATTGATCGAATAAACAGAATTGACTGACAACTGTTATGACTTCAAATATGATTTTTATTACTTTAATCAATAATATTCTAATTTGATTTTTTTACTACTTTGATTGTTTTTTTTTTGTTTTTTGACGAACGAACCGAAGAATCTATGTATTTATTTAGTATTTCTTTGAAGATCAAATCGGTCTTTTAATCTATGAGTTGAATTAATTACAACTTAAACTTAACTGTTATTATTTATGAAATATTTATTAACCTTCAATAACAATTCAATTTTGTTTACTTAATTGTTTTTACTATGAACAATAGTGCTTTAAAAATATATATTTTTATCAACAGTCATATAACTAAGACGTTTCGAATGTCATTCTTTAAGTACATCGGTTCTTTAAATAGTACTTTTAAGTAAATCGGTTCAGTACTTTCAGATAAAATGTGACCATACAAATAGACAGACAGACAGACAGGCAAGAAATTAAAAAAATATATTTTTGCTTTCTATTATTCTTTTTAAGTATCATTATATCCATTTCAGTCAACATGACTAAATGTACAGACAAAATATTTTTACTGTTTTATTATATATAGAGATTTTAATTTTTTCGCTCTGCAGTTTAGTGCAACATGTATTGCATCAGATTTCACCTCCCTTTGCCTATCCTGCAACATACGGGATGCAGCGTAGAGCTATAAAAATATATATTAGCGTTAAATTATTTTTTACTTTTAAACATTTTTTAAAGTGTTATTCCACACTTAGGAAATAACTCCCGCGCCGCGCCTCCTGGTCGGTTTCCAGGAGGCGCGGGTTCGAGTCCCGCTGCGTTCAAATTTTTATACGTTTTCTAAATAAGTATTCTAAATAAGTATTTTTTACTTTTTAGTTAAAGGTTGCTTCTCGAGTTAGTCGGTTGTCCTATGTAAAACTGCAAATTTAATTAGGTATTTTTAAATATTTTTAAGTGTTATTCGAACGTAGCGAGGTTGAACCCGCGCCTCTTTGGAAACCGTCAAAGCGCTCTACCAACTAAGCCATACGTTGTTATCGAGCTATGTCGAAATTCTTATACGCTTGTTACATCTTATTGATGTTGTTAGTATCTCTGTAGGGAGATCTTTACAAATTACCACTATCCAAAGATAATTACTTAGAATTATCGTTTGATAAGAGAGAATACTATTTTTTAAATATTTTTAAAGTAAAAATACTTAGGAAAGAAAAATACTTATTAAGAAAACGTATAACAATTTCACAACCTAATTTACAATCACACACAGTGCCTATGCATCATTTACATAATATAAACAAATATACAATTATTATATATAATCTTATTATCTAAAGCCAACGCTAACTCAGGTACTCAGTGCTGACAACGACAAACTGCATATTGCTGCACGTCGAGTACAGCGCGCTGGTGCAGTGCTGGAGCACGTTCCCGGACATCAGCCACCCCATTGTCAAGGTGGGGCTCATTATGTCATATGCATTCTACCCATTTTGGGTTTGAATTTAGGAAATTACTTAGTCTGAATCTAATTTTGTAGGTCAAGTTTTTTGAGTCAGGCCGCCGCACACAGGTGAAATTTACACGATTGATGACCAATATTCAAAAAATAAAGTTTCTCTAATTAAAAAATAGTAACCTAAATTACCTACAAGATTTCTTTGTCTATCTATTGGTTGCTAGTAAAAAGCTTGACACTTTTTATTTTATTACTTACATAGA
>JAAIXJ010000551.1:152529-173721 GCA_013403705.1 Heliconius hermathena
CATTGTTATTGACCGAGACTGAAAAAAATTATAAGATTAAAGAAAAAAAAATTATAAGCTACGCTACTCAACAGATTTATATTTCACTATGTTGCCTCTGCCACGCAAATTTTGATAAATTCGAAAATAAAAATATGAAGAAGAAAAATAATATTTAGAAGATAGAAAGTAATATTTAAGAGAAAAAAAGTAACATTTAAAACTTTTTACTTATTCGGTCATAGTTTTGTGTGTGTTTGACCAAATATGTTTATGCATTAAAGTTATTTTTTCACTATATTTCACTATATTCTCTCAGCTAAAACGAGCCTGTCAGTGTAAAAGTATATTTTTTTTAGCTTCACATTGTATCTTGCAAATAGGAGAATGACCTAGTGTTCTTATTAAGACACTTTTGTTCTTCAATTTCGTCTAATACTGGAAGCACTGTGTGTTGAGTGGCGGATTTCACCGCCGTGTTTAACTTCTTTGCCTGAGCGAGGAAATGAAAATATTAAATGTTTGATTTCCTCGAGTGGGAATCGAACCTACAACCTGTCGCATTTACAGTCAAACGCTTTTGCCTTACATCAGGACTGGTAATAAAATGCCTGAAGATAAATTGTAGAGGAGAATCTATATCAATATTCTTGGCACAGGACTTTGTAGCATGTGTTATTAAACGTACGCAAATTGTTAACGATTATTGAGGCCCACGTACACGTGTGTCCATTAGATAGGTCTATTCTCTTTGAATATAGATAATTTATTATAAAATATTTGTAATATATTATATAGATTTTGTATATCCATTAGCAAGTGACTGACAGACAATACACACGGAACTACACGGCGAAGAACGCTGATTTATTAATTTTCCATGTTGGTTTTTTTGAGAGAAAAGAGAAAACAGAAACACTTTTTTTTAGTTTCACGCTGTATCCCGCCCCATAGCAGGGTAGGCATAGGGAACCTGGGTACCCAGTGTTGAGACACTTCGTTCCCACTACGAAATATTAGTCCCTCAATTTCCGCCGAATTCTTGAGACATTGCGTTTTGAATGGCGGGCAACCTCGTCCAATTTTTTATCTATATAACATTTAGTTAAGAGGGCTATATAAATTACATGATATTTTTTATTTATATCATTTGGACTGAAATAAATATTTATAAATTAAACCTTTCTATAAATTATAAACTTTTTTGACCAAGCAAAGTCAAAATGGAGGGAACTATAATTGGCCAGACGGAATTTTATATATAGACATTGTGCTGATGGCTTACGTTGCGTACTACGACGAGAGATCACTGCTAGTGACGCACCCTTATATACTTTGACAAAATATTTAAAACACGCATTTTCTTTGGATATTTCCTTTTTAAGATTAGGTAAGTATAGTACCTACTCGTATAATATAATATTAAAATTATTGACTGAGTAACCTGCAGTGCGAAAGACATGTTGTGGGTTCGATTCCCATTAGAGGAATGCGCCACAACTGGCCTCAAAATTATTTAAATTAATTCTTTATAAAAAAATATTATTTTAATAAACTTAAAAAAATAAAATAAATAACATTTCAACATTAGGTTATTTGTGACTTCTTTTGTAAGTTATATGTTATATAAAATATTTTACAGATCAAAATAATAAATGATGATGTCGACACAGACATTTATAGGATAAATCGAATATTATTGGTTGTTATTATTATGTGCGTATATGTTGTTACAAGAATTTTAGTCTTTTTTATATCACTGCCATATTATGTTTCTAACTACAGTAGATATTATATTTATAAATAAAATAAATAAATCAGCTTCACGCTGTATCCCGCACACTGCAGGGTAGGCAGCCCTCTGCCTACCCTGCACCTAGTGTTAAGACACTCCCTTCGCCACTTTCTGCCGAATTCTGGAGGCATTGCATGTTGAGTAGCAGAACTCAACGCTACGCTTGTCCTCGACACCAGAGCCAAGAAATGGAAATATAAATTTAAGTAAATATTTCATCTCCTCGAGTGGGAATCGAACCCACAACCAGTCGGTTTTACAGTCACACTTTGTGCCCCTGCGCCACGACTGGTCAGATATTATATTTATTATTTCTATAATTATATTTACTTTAAAGTAACCCACATAACCGATAAGTCCTTATATTAATTACTTTTTGCTCAGTTGTCTTAAATTATTTAATGGAATATAAATTTTCTTTAATTATATTATATTTAAACTAAGGAAAATAATTTAAAATTCAGCTTCACGTATCACTGTATCCCACGTATAGCAGAGTTGAAACCTAGTATTAAGACACTTTGTTCCCCAATAAGCGCCGAATTTTTCAAGGCATTGCGTGTTGAATGGTGAAAATAAACGCCGGGCTTTTTACTTTGGTACCAGAGCGAAGAAATAAAAATATAAAAAATAATAACTCATTTCATCGAGTGAAAATCGAACCCACACGCACGTTGCAGTCACACCCCTGTCCCTGCGCCACGACGGCCTAAAAGTTTTCTGTTATAAGTAAAAAAAAATAATTATTATAATTTCATCAGATAGAATATACGTATTGAACTTTCGGAACGTACACGTAATGGATACTATTAATTTAATAGGCTTCTAGGACAGTATAATTAATTATAAAATATTCAAATGAGCCACCTACAAATGGTTTAGGGTTTAATTAAGGCCTTTTTACTCAGAAATTACCATTATTTTATTTGAAATTACCATTATAACACTGATTCTTTCATATTTTAATTTATTATGTTTATTGAAAAAAAACCTTAGCATAGCTTGAAGTGGAGAATTTACGAATATTTTTTGAAATATATTATAATACCTCTTGTAACTAGTCATTATTAAAAATTTTAAAAATTCAAGTATTGTGATAAAAATTACATATTATGCAACGTAAATATTATTATTGTGGCCGGTAACGGGGTTGTGGGTTCGATTTCCACTCGAGGAAATGAAATATTTAATATTTTCAATTTATCGCTTTGGCAATGGGGGAAAGCAAACATCTTCAGAAACTTTCACGTTTATAATATAATGGGGATTTCTAGGATATTGATTAATAGGATATTTATTAATTTCTATTTCTTATTTCCTAGATATTTCGTATAACTGGAACATTCAAATATTGGGAAGGCGATATAATGGAAGTGAATCAAGTGGTCGTTCTTCTAAAGTTCCTCCCAATCGCTTTGACGATAGTCAACTTTGCCTCTGCATTTGTTTTCATGAACTCTTGTGATTCCTTCACAGTACCTGAAACATATAACATTATGGTTAATTGTACAAGGATACTCGCATTTACTGGTGGGAAATATAAATCAAAACGTAAGAAATATTACTTTACTTCAATTAATTAAATATATATACATTTTTTTCAGCTTCACGCTGTATCCTGCGTGTAGCACAGTAAACAGAGAGAAAGCCTAGTGTTAAAACATTCCACTTTCTCCCAAATTCTGGAGGCATTGCATGTTAATCCGATTAAATCAAAAGAAATATGCAGATAAAAAATATTTTCTTTTCTTTTCTCTTTCGCCTCATCCACTGTCATCCACATCAACCTCTTCATACATGCCCTCCGAGGGGTCCTCGTGCGTTTTACGTGACCATCCTTCAGAATTTTTGGTAGTGCGTTTTCGAAGGTCAACAGAGATCTCCCCCTACCTCTCTTACCGCTTACTTTTCGGTCATAAATCTTTTCGATCAACGTCGCGCTTTCCCTCGACACCACAGCGAAAGAATTTAAATATTAAATATTTCCTCTCCTCGAGTGGGAGTTGAACTCACAACCTGTGAGGTTTAAAGTCACACGCTTGTACTCTGCTACTTCATTCAGGTACTTCTATCAAATAAATCGATTATTAGATCAAACCAAGGACGCAGTCATGGGTTTACACAAAACATAAGTAAAAATAACTTCTGGACAACTGAACGGGGCTTCGAACCACAACTACTGACCAACTCAAATAGATCAAAACTGAATAATTAATATTAACTTCTAAATGAGATATATAGTTTATTTGTTTTTGCTTCCAGCTGCCCTCGTCGAGTACGTTCATGTATTTTATTGGGTATTTGAAATATTTGTCGGTAAGCATTAATATTTTTAATATTATAGTAACTTATAGGTGCAAATATTGTATGATGGGACAAAAGTTCTGGTATTTGAAAGAAATGAAGAAAGGACGGAATGCAAGATCAATTGCAAGCTAAAATAAATCGTAAGATATTAGAACAAGTGAATGAAGCGGTTTATTCGGGAAGTATGTTCAGTAGAGATGGAAAATACGAGATGGATGCGGAAAGGCGTAGGCGAAAGGTAACAGGGTTAATGGTGCAATGCGCACGTTTGGCCGTACACAATGCAGTATTAGTACCGACGCTATTATACGGCAGCGAAACGTGGGTATTACAGAAGAAGAATGAAAGAAAGATGGATGTTGTGAGATGCGATCTTTTCGTAGGATATGTGGAGTCACACTGAATGACAGGTTTTAGCGAGAATATTACCGTGAGAATGAAGAAGAACGTGCTCAGCTGGTTTGGGCATATCGATGAAAGAATGGCAAAAAAGGCTTATGATTGGAAAATGAGCGGTAAGAGAGGGAGACCTCTGATGACCTTCGAAAATGCAGTACCAAAAATCCTGAAGGAAAGTCAAATAAAAGGGCATATACGAAGAGGTTGATGACAGTGGACGAGGCGAAGAGAAAATAAAATATTTTTTGTCTGCATATTCCTTTTGATTTAATATGATTGAAATATATTTTTAATTTAGCAATCTATAATTTCGTTTCTTTCATACTTTTAAAGTGAACTAAGCGTAAATATTAAACCAATAGGCCAGTCGCGGCGTGTGTCCGTCAACGCGACAGGTTGTAGATTCGATCCCCACTCGAGGAAATAAAATATTTAATATTTTCATTTATTCGCTCNTATTTCATCTCCTCGAGTGGGAATCGAACCCACAACCAGTCAGTTTTACAGTCACACTTTGTGCCCCTGCGCCACGACTGGTCAGATATTATATTTATTATTTCTATAATTATATTTACTTAAAATAACCCACATAACCGATAAGTCCTTATATTAATTACTTTTTGCTCAGTTGTCTTAAATTATTTAATGGAATATAAATTTTCTTTAATTATATTATATTTAAACTAAGGAAAATAATTTAAAATTCAGCTTCACGTATCACTGTATCCCACGTATAGCAGAGTTGAAACCTAGTATTAAGACACTTTGTTCCCCAATAAGCGCCGAATTTTTCAAGGCATTGCGTGTTGAATGGTGAAAATAAACGCCGGGCTTTTTACTTTGGTACCAGAGCGAAGAAATAAAAATATAAAAAATAATAACTCATTTCATCGAGTGAAAATCGAACCCACACGCACGTTGCAGTCACACCCCTGTCCCTGCGCCACGACGGCCTAAAAGTTTTCTGTTATAAGTAAAAAAAAATAATTATTATAATTTCATCAGATAGAATATACGTATTGAACTTTCGGAACGTACACGTAATGGATACTATTAATTTAATAGGCTTCTAGGACAGTATAATTAATTATAAAATATTCAAATGAGCCACCTACAAATGGTTTAGGGTTTAATTAAGGCCTTTTTACTCAGAAATTACCATTATTTTATTTGAAATTACCATTATAACACTGATTCTTTCATATTTTAATTTATTATGTTTATTAAAAAAAATCTTAGCATATCTTGAAGTGGAAAAATTTATGAATATATTTGTAACTAGCGACCCGCCCACGGCTTCGCCCGCTTACATGATTATTGATTTGATAAGCAGAATTGATTGACAACTATAATGACTTCTAATACGATTTTTTTACGAGATTATCGTAATTTCTATAAGAATTTTTGATTATTTCGAACTAGAAAATACCAATGTTGATATTTGATATTCATAAAATATACATAAAGCTAATTATTTATTATATGTATATATTTTTGTAACATTACGTTCTTTTTACCCATGTTATGTTTTTTAAAGCTCTGTTAAATGTGCTGATGTCAGTTAATAATTTAATGTACTATTTCAGAAACAGCCTTAAATGTTAAATTATTGACTTTGGTAAGGATTCATAATATTCTTTGTAAAATAACTGTAATAATTGCATATTAACTCCTGTACAGTTTTTAAATTAGTTACATAATTATATTATTAGCTAAATGTACAATTGGTAAATATTACAGTGTAAATGTAGAAAGGATGTTTTTAGGCTTTTTTATGTAGATTTATTTCAAACGAACGAACGAACCAAAAAATCTTTGTATTTACTTGATATTTCTTTCAAGATCAAATCGTTCTTTACCTCTGTGTTGAATTAATTACGACTTAAACTTAACTGTTACGATTTATGAAGGTAATCTCCACTAACAATTCAATTTTGTTTAAAATTATTTTATTTATAAAATATTATATAATAGTGCTTCAAAATATATCTATATTTTTTTAACAGTCATACAACCAAGACGTTTTAAATTTCATTCTTTAGCCAAGAATCTTACCAGCGCGATTGCTATATAACATTCGCAGGCAAACTAATGTCTTGAGTTCATTCAAATGACGATAATTTTTTTTAATGAACCAATTTTGATGAAACAAACTTTAATTGTTAAGTTCAGTTAAAACAAAGCAATTGGTGAAACTTTCAAGTAAATTGGTACAGTACTTTCAGAGAAAAATGTGACCATACATATCGACAAACAGACAGACACAGACGGACAAGAAATTCAAAAAAAAATATTTTTGCTTTCTATTATTTTTTTTAAATGTCCCTCTATCCATTTCAGTCAAAATTAGTAAATGTACAGACAAAATATTTTTACTGTATTATTATATATAGAGATATAGATTTTATATCACTACGTTTTCTTAATAAGTATTTTTTCTTTCCTAAGTGTGGAATAACACTTTAATATATAAAAAATTAAAAAAAATATATCGTTTTTGTTATAACTAGTCAATAATTTAAAAACCTAATAAAATGCAAATAGTATGAAAAAAATCGTACGTCCTGCTACGTAAAAGTTATTATTGTGGCCGGCAGTGGCGCAGGGGTACAACACGTTTGTGATTGGTAACCCGACAGGTTGTGGGTTCGGTTTCCACGTGAGGAAATGAAATATTTAAAAAAAAAAAAATTAAATTAGCTTCACGCTGTATCCCGCATACAGCAGGGTAGGCAGAGGGAACCTAGTGTTAAGACACTCCGTTCCCCACTTTCTGCCGAATTCTGGAGGCATTGCGTGTTGAGTGGCAGAACTCAACGCCGCGCTTAACCTCGACACCAGAGCGAAGAAATGGAAATATAAATTTAAGTAAATATTTCATCTCCTCGAGTGGGGATCGAACCCACAACCAGTCGGTTGTACAGTCACACTTCGTGCCGCTGCGCCACGACCGGCCTGAAATATTTAATACTTTTAATTATTTTTCTCTCAGTTTTTTGTTGAATTCTGGAGGCATTGCGTATTGAGTTACGGTACTCAATGCCGCGGTTTGTGCCGATATCAGACCGAAGAAAGGAAAATATTCAATATTTCATGTCCGGTGTCGAGGCAAAGTTCGCGCAACGTCTTTCGAATTCGGCAGCAAGTGGTGAACGGAGTGCCTTAGCACTAGGCTCCTTCTGCCTGTATTGTTATATGCGGGATACAGCGTGACGAGGAAAAAAATAATTTTATCGAGTGGGAATCGAACTCACAACCGTCGCGGCGTAAGAGCACAAGAGTGTGCTTATTAATAGATACATACGAGTATATGGCATATATTCGAATTTACAAGCAAACTTATGTCCTTTACTGTATTAGTAGATACTTCAAATGATAAATCTTATGCCTGCGTGCACAGCATCATCTTGTAGCGGATATTAAAAGAATATCGAAAAAAAGATAATGAAAAAAAGGCAACTCGAGCACAAAATTAAAGTTGTAATTTGCTTTATTAAAATCAATATATTATTTTGTAGTATAATATCATATATGTAAAGTTTCACGACTCTTGCTAATTAGAGTAAGTACCTTTTGACTTTTGACTGTGTTAAGATACTCCGCTCTCCGCCAAAAAAATTTTCTGACATTCCGACTTTTACGCCGAATTTCTAACTCGTAGAAAGGTGGAACTTCTTCTAACTAATTTCTACCGAATTCAGAAGCCATTGTGTTTTGAGTGGCGGAAGTCAATGCCACACTTTGCCTCGTCACCAGACGGATGGAAAGGAGGATATGAAAATATTAAATGTTACATTTCCTCGACTTGGAATCGAACTCACAACCTATCACATTTACAGTTGCACGATCATACCTCTGCGCCACGATTAAACTACATAATACCAGAAAATCAATTTTTTTTCCCAATTTTTTTTCTCAAGATAACAAATATTATCTCGTTATGTCAATATTCAACACATACTCAATCGAAATAAATATATAAAAATAAAATAAATCAGCTTCACGCTGTATCCCGCACACAGTAGGGTAGGCAGAGGGAACCTAGTGTTAAGACACTCCGTTCCCCACTGTCTGCCGAATTCTGGAGGCATTGCGTATTGAGTGGCAGAACTCAACACCGCACTTAACCTTGACACCAGAGGGAAGAAATGAAAATATCAATTTAAGTAAATATTTCATCTCGCCGAGGTGGGATCGAACCCACAACCAGTCCATTTTACAATCACACTTCGTGCCGCTGCGCCACGCTGGCCCCATATATTTATAATAAATATATATTTTTTGTTTTAGTCTCTTTCCTAAAATATCTTTCACCATCATAATGAAATCATAAAAACGACAAGCCTTATTCGACTAGAATATAATATCAAGTATGATTAAGAGTACTCAGGATAATGTATACATGTTATATAGCAACATGTTCTCTTTATGAATGTTTTAATATTCTACGTTCAGTAGGTAGGGGAAAAATGGCTGTATATGGGTGTAACTTTTATTAATTACTTTAAATAACACGTGAACCAAGGCTCAAAAGCGCGGCGTTCAGTTCCGCCATTCAACACGCACTGCCGAAAATTCGACGGAAAGTAGGAGACGGAGTGTTTTAGTTTACACTAGGTTCCCTCTGAATAATCTGCTGTGTGCGGAGATACAGCGTGAAGCTAAAAAAATACAGGTACAATACTTAAAACGAATTTCATTTGTAAATAGGAAAAAATACAAGACTTGACCGACTTCTTATATCGAGAAAACGTAGATCCTATGTTAACTATGAAAACTTTGAAGTATTTCGAATACGTCTGGAAAAGAACCCACGGTAGCGATCCACAAGTGCGTAAACTTTCCACTTCGCAACTTTGTATTCCATTAATTAGTATTATTTCTGCTGTGATGACTTATGAAAGTTACTTCGGGCCTGAATTTAGGTAATTTGAACAAACTTTCATTATTACTTATCCAAATCAACTTTTAGATAGAGGATACGTTAAATGCCAATTGGCCGACATCGCGAGATTTCTGTTGCTCGCCTTGTTTATCTCAATTGTACATACCGTCGTGGCGCAGGGGCGCAACACAACATATTTGCTAAAGATCATCACATCAAATCAAATGTATAGTTTACGCTTCAAAAAAAAAAAAGGTACAGATAAACATTCATTTATATATATAAAGATTTCATTCCCTCGAGTTGGAATCGAACTGACAACCTTCGCGTTTGCAGTCGCACGCTTGTGTCACTCCGCCACGACGGCCTCAAATGATATATATCATACACCTCTAACATATGTTAAAGGGCGATTTAAAAAAAAAATATTAAAAGAAATATAAAAATAACAAAAGGTACGAACCATAAGTGTGGTGTAAGTAAGAATTAAAATTTAAAAAAGGGCGATTTTATAAATTCTTTTAAATTCTCAGGTTGACGTTTTAATATCAAACAACGAAATAATATGAAATAATGTCATACAACGAAATAATAACGACTTGTATGAGCCCTGGCGGAATATTCGGCAATTTTTTGGGGGTGAAATATAAAAAAAAAAGTAAACAAAATACTATCAAATAAACCTAAAGAAAACTAATCATTCCAAAAATGTTTGTCAAGATCCGAAGCAGTAATTTTCGCAAACCAAAATTTAGACTTGCGTGTGCTTCCATCCCAAGTATTCTTTAATTTAGTTAAATACTATCCTAAAATACAAGCGCCGTTGGAGAAGGCGTTTCAGATGTCTAAAGATTACATTCTACCTATATCCATGGACAACTTGGAGGATGACTCCTCAGGTGAAAAATTGAAATCAAACTTTCCTTCTTTCGTAGTCTTATTAAAAGTTTCTTCTTTCGAATGGGCGATGCACAATGCTATTTCAATTTATAAGTTTAATGTTGTTTTGATATATCAGTTTTAGTTTCTGGACTCTCTGTGCAATAGATAGTAGAATTAAGATATATTTTTTTATATAATCAGCTTCACGCGTTAGGCATTGCGTGTTGAGTGGCGGAATTCAACGCCAATTTTTTAATATAAATAACATATTTGTTTATTAATACTTACAGATTCAGATTTAGATACATTGTCACAAGATTCAGCTTTCGATTCCAGAAGTGGCTCCAGATAAGGCAATTTTTTGTGACAGAAAACACTCACGAAAAAGAATAAAATATTTATAAAAATTGTTTTAAATAATATGTACTTAATGGCTTGCAAAGAAAACTGGTTCTAAGATATATTAAATGAATTATCAATTATCAATAATAATATAATAAATTCATTTTCTAATAGCTAAATATAGTTTCTCTAGTTCGCTATCTAGAAGCAACGTAAGCCAAGTTAATTAAATCTGTCATGACGTACCAAAGCTATTTAGACGTGAATAATCTTTTCAGACCGGGTTCGAGACTATTTGTAAATTAAGAAATTATTTTAAATTATTTACAACAGTGAAGAAAATGGTTATCACTAAGTAATTAGTTATTTTATGTTTTCGCAGGTAAGAGCATACAATCATACATACACATTTATCGTTTGCTTCATGTGGGTAGAGTTCCGCCACTCAACACGCTATGCCTCGAAAATTCGGCAGAAAGTGGGGAACAGAGTGTCTTCCCTCTGCCTACCTCATATGTGGGATCACGCTGAGTGAAGCTGAAAAAAAATATAGTAAAGAATATAAAGTAATTGCAGTTTAACTATTAAATTTGTAATATAAAACAATTATCCTAAACTATATACATCTTTCCCTTAATGTCATTTTTATGGTTACTTTTCTTATAGTTATATCTAACCTAAGGCATTTTCTGGTCAGACAAAGAGCCTAATGACGTCACTCCGTCATCCTTTTCCAAGCTACTTAGAGATATTGTGTACGGAGTATCGTATTCAATACCGCACTCGGACGCGTGCCATTTATACAACAATGGAGTTAATTTTACATTTCATATAATTTACTATTATATAAACGAAATCATTTTATTAGTTTGGTTTTTTTTTGTAAGAAAATTTTAAATTTAATTGTAATTTAACTATTTATTTAGAACTAGCGGCTCGCCCACGGCTTCGCCCGCTTAAAATACATGATTACTGATTTAATAAGCACAATCGATTGACAACTATAATGACTTCTAATATGATTTTTTTACGACATTGTCGTCAAAGAATTTTCGATTGTTTTAAATAAAAAAATACGACCATTGTTGATATTTGATATTTATAAAATATACATAAAGCTAATTATGTATTATACGTATAAAATTTTGTAACTTTATGTACTTTTTACCTATATAATATACGTCTCATCATAATTCTAAAACTCTGTTAAATGTGCTGATGTCAGTGAATAATTTAATTTAGGTTGTAGGATTCATAATATTCTTTGTAAAATAACTGTATTAATTGCATATTAACTCCTGTACAGTTTTTAAATTAGTTACATATATTATATGAACGAACCAACCAAAATATCTTTGTATTTACTTGATATTTCTTTCAAGATCGTTCTTTATCTCTGTGTTGAATTAAAATAAATTAAAATTAGCTTCACGCTGTATCCCGCACATAGCAGGGTAGGCAGAGGGAACCTAGTGTTAAGACACTCCGTTCCCCACTTTCTGCCGAATTCTGGAGGCATTGCGTGTTGAGTGGCAGAACTCAACGCCGCGCTTAACCTCGACACCAGAGCGAAGAAATGGAAATATAAATTTAAGTAAATATTTCAACTCCTCGAGTGGGGATCGAACCCACAACCAGTCGGTTTTGCAGTCACACCTCGTCCCGCTGTGCCACGACCGGCCTCTAAATGTACAGACAAAATATTTTTACTGTCTTATTATATATAGAGATTATTCGGATTTTGTTTCATGTGAGTCTTTATTTCCTTGAGATTATTTTTATAAAGACTAAATGTAGGTCTTGATATAAAACGTTTTCATTAAGAGCGTTAAAATATGCATCTAAATATGTTAAAATATGTATATTATTATAGTAATTTTCTGTATAGTTATGTATGTGGCTATATATAAACGAGTTTATTATTGTTTAGTTTGTTTCTATAATCTTAAATACTGAATTGTTTGGTGATAATTTTTTTTTTTCAACTCCAAACTGTATCTCGAACTTAGCAGGGTAAGGAGCTGGATCCTAAGAGTAAGACACTCCGCTTCCCATTTTCCATCGAATGAAGAGGAATTGCTTGTGGAGTCGTGGAACTTAAAACGCCGTGCTTTGCCTCGACACCAGAGCGAAGAAAATAGATTTTTTTCTCATCATCTCCACGGGTAAGAATCGAACCAACGACCTGTTGCGTTTACATTCACACTTTGTGCCCCTGCGCCACGATTTTCCTATTTAAAATACACCATTTTCATTATTGTTTCTTATTATTTAGATTATTTTCTGTAACTTTAAATAATCAACTACTTTTACTAATAAATCGATTATTATAAGAAAATTCGAACGAATAATCATAAAAACCAAGTGCAATGATACGTAATTTCATTTCCAGTATAGAATTATTTCTTTTCCAGAAACCCGCCGCTCGCGATGCACTATTTACGAGCAAATAAATTATGCAGACTCAAATATTTAGTGGAGTTCTATCGCAAAACTTCTCCTGAGCTCACTAATAATTTAACAACACTGCAGGTATTCCGAATATATTTTGTGATTTAATTAATTATATTTTGAGCAAAATTTTAGTATACGTAAACGCTACAGGTTGTGGGTTCGATTCTCATTGGAGAAAAAGAAACCGCCAGACAGTACCTCCAGAATTTGGCGGAAAGTAGATTACAGAAGTGTATTAACGGAAATAGAGTGTCTTAACACTTAGTTCTCAGTTTACCTCTGCCTACTCAGCCGAATATGTGCGTGATACAGCGTGAAGTAAAAAAATATATTCCAAGTGCTTTGTAAAATAACACATTTCTAAAACATTTTTGGGAATGAAAATATTGTGGACCAAAATATTTGCACAAATTATCCAGCGACCAACAATCGCTTTAGGCTATTGTGATTATTGTGGAAGTGAGTGGGTGTAACTGATATAAATTAAGAATGACTGTATATAATGTAAAATCGAATTATATTCTTTGGCGAAGTGCTTAGAGTTTAATACAAATAATATGTAGATACTAGAAGAGTTAGAAGAAATCAGTGATAGTAACCCTGAAACGCCTTGTTATATATGAACTAAGATTTTTTTAGCTTCACGCTGTATCCAGCACTTAGCAGGCAAAGGGAACCTGGGAACCTATTGTTAAGAACTGCGTTCCGACAAAGACACTTCCGTTGTCCACTTACCACTGAATTCTGAAGGTATTGCTAGCTGAGTGGCGGAACTTAAAGCCCCGCTCTGCTTCATTACCAGAGCTAAGAAATAAAAATATCAAATATTTCATTTCCTTGAGTGGGATTCGAACTCACGACCTATCGTGTATACAATCACACGCTTATGCCTGCGCCCCAAATGGCCTTGACTAAGGAAATAGTATTTAGAAGTCTTTACCTCAAATGTTCTACAGTGGACATATTTTAGCTAAAGTTAAAAGGCTGTTACTTAAAAAAAATTTAAAAAGTTCTTAACATACTTTGTTAAATTCAAAACTAGATCGACAGTCCAGTAAAATTTAACAGCTTCCATAAAATATTGAACTTTTATATTTTCATAAAACTACTACTTATATCTATCTATCTTTGGCTAAAATATTTCGGATGAAAATTCACATACCAATATAATTTTGAATGAATCGAAACATACTATATCTAGGGACATGAGATTACTGAAATTTTTAAAAATCATCATAGTTTTGCATAATCTACGATGGCCACATCAAAACTTTCCACTCCGCAATTAATAAACTGAGTTTTTGTGTTGAAACAAAGTTCAAATAGTTAAGTAGGTACATTATGTCTTAATAGAAAAAAACATCTTCTTAATTTTTTTTCTTATAAATTATTAATTTGCTAATCTTACTAGACTTAGCGTGAGTTTTGAGAAAATTCAGAAATTTAAAAGTAAATCATTGTTAAAATATATCCATTGAGATCGTTATTTCATAGTAGTTGTCCTTTTGACGTTAGACTGTAAACTCGATGTTTTTTATATTTATCCCATCAAAAACATAAATAAGAAGCCGGTCGTGGCGCAGCGGCACGAGGTGTGACTGTAAAACCGACTGGTTGTGGGTTCGATCCCCACTCGAGGAGATGAAATATTTACTTAAATTTATATTTCCATTTCTTCGCTCTGGTGTCGAGGTTAAGCGCGGCGTTGAGTTCTGCCACTCAACACGCAATGCCTCCAGAATTCGGCAGAAAGTGGGGAACGGAGTGTCTTAACACTAGGTTCCCTCTGCCTACCCTGCTGTGTGCGGGGTACAGCGTGAAACTGATTTAAAAACATAAATGTGAAATAACAGACAAGTTCAATATTGTGATATATGCCTTGGTTGTTGACTTCAACAACAAAAGTAGTAAGATGTTAATAGGTGCCAAGTTCAATGGCCAGTCTTGAAATTTATTTTTTACAATAAAATATTTTATAACAACTTAAAATATACTTTCTTCCTACAACGTAAGACACTATATTTATGTGTAAGATCTGGCTTGGCTTAAATATGAATTTACAATAGGCATGTATGCCTACCAAGAATATAAAATTAGCTCTTTTTTTAGACGCTCTTACGCCCAATATTAATAACCTATCTCCAACGTCAATCTTAGATTATTTCATATATCTATCCAATCTCTAGATTGGATAGATATATGAAACAATCTAAGATTGACGTTGGAGATAGGTTATTAATATTGGGTGTTAGAATACATTAATATCTAATAAATTTCTTAGGAAAACTAGCCAAGTCATAAGTTGTAAGAAGAAAGGACACGTTGCTCATTTTAATTTTTTTTCTTCTCCTAATCCTTTCCAATGTTGTCGGTTATTTTGTTAATTTTATTATTTTCATTAGTATAGGATATTTTTTTTTCTATCTACAACTGTTTTTTTTTCAGCGTAACGTATTATGGCGGTCGTATGCTATTCTGGATGTTTGTCCTTATAACGCCTTATAACGGCCTTCTGCACATCTTTGTTTTTAACCGTATAACATTTTACGGCTATTTGATGCACTTCGGGGTGTTTGTCTGCTTTAATAACGTTTTCAAAGTTTTTAAATAACTTAAAGAAGCGCTCCTTAATGTCATTATTCCACAGGGGATTTCTCAGATATTTAAGGTTGAATTGGTTAACGTTTCTGTTAATGCCTTTTTTGCGACTACATTTTATATTTCTTCAAAGACTTGTGCTTTATCAGGAGAAATAGACGCATTATTTATGTCCTGATTTACTGGAACACAAACGTCACAGTGGCCCGAAGAAAGATTTCGAGAGCAAGCGCTTTATAGGATATCTCTCTTCGCCAAACATACCAAGCAATACACCATCCTGATGATACATTTGGTATCTTAATATTATGCAGAAGTAGTAAAATAATGAAGCATAATTATCCATTTGTTGTATATTCACGTAAAGAACACCTTGAAATCCATATGATGAGCGGCTGTCTCAGAACATAAATAAGAGTAGGAGAAGAGTAGTAAGAGTAGGAGTTTTCAGCTCCTAATAGGTATCATTTCTTAGCTTAAAATATACTTGAAGAATCTCTCTCTCTCTCTCTCTCTTTACAAACAAAGAGAGTACCTAATAACGCCTAACATAAGAGCAATAATTTCTTCTTCTCAGTCGTACACTCTTGACAGAGTGGTTGCTTAAATGGTGCACTAGATTGAAGTACGCATACAAAGCCGAGTTAATTATTGTAATCAGTCCTGGATCGCTGCCCTAGTAATATCTCTCCATCTTAATTGGGTTCGTAGCATAGCGAGAGCGGTAGATCGCGTTACCGTTTTAATAAGGTCTCTCTTCTTTGCCTTCACTACATCTTTAGAGTATCGATTCGGCTGTTATGCAACCGCAAGAAACATGCCAGAGTAATATAATAATATATAACAATTAATACGCGTTGAGTCTAAATACCGGCTGTCATCAATTTTCATTGCTATTATTGTATTACAGACACTAAAAGTAAATCTTCCTAATACATCTATTTATTGAAAAATTATAAGAAAATGATAAAAAAATACTATTTTTTTATCATTTTTCCTTTATACACACCCAATTACTTAACTGGGTGCCAGATATCTCCGTTGTAGGTCATCTGGAACTGTGATAGAACTATGGTCTATAGGTCAGTCAATACGTGATAAAATTTACGATTTTTGGAGGTATTTTTCTAAATAACCGTTTGAGAACGGTTTTTACGAACGGTTAACGAAGGTGGAATAGTTTTTGAGTTACTAAAGGGTCTCAAGTAACTTCAAATGGTTCGTGTAAAATTGCACACAGTGCTGCTAGCCAGTTCTGTTTTACTGAACTTGGCTTGACGCACTACCGCGCGTCTAGATTTATCATTTGAGTTCAACCAATAGGCATGGATGAAGTCTTAAGAATTGGAAAAGCGGAATGTGAGGAACGGAATCATAATTCTAGGGTCCCTCTATATATCGCGGTATATGAAAAGGCATAAAGCTGACAAAAAAAAGCAGCAGACGCTAATAACTAACTCTTTATCCTCCTCCTCCTAACTTGCCATATTACTACAAACATTATATTACAAAGTATGCAAAACTGTGTTTAATGTATAAGAATTTTGATATAACGTAAACAGATGCTTCAAATGTTTGTGCGGGATCAGTGGTAAGCCAAATTAACCTTGCGGTTTCTCGTAGCGACGTCGTATATTTATGTTACTTACATACATATTATGTTGTTGTAGTGTACTTTGTTCATTTTACCTTATATCAGCTTCATGCTGTATCCCGCAAACAGCAGGGTAGGCAGAGTTAAGAGACCGTCGCAGCGCAGAGGCGGTGTGACTGTAACGCGACGGTAGCGGGCTTCGATCTAAATCGGGGTAATGAATTATTATTTATCAATATTTTAATTTTTTCACTCTCGTCACCAAGGCAACAGCCCGACATTGAGTTCCGCCACTCAACATGCAATGTTTTGAAAAATTCGGTGAAAGGGGAGAACGGAGTGTTTTCACTCTAGATTGTCTGACTATCCTAATGGGTACCGGATACAGCGTTAAACTGTTTTTTTTGTATTCTAATTATTATGTTTTCCACTTCACGCTGTATCCCGCACAGCAGGGTAGGCAGAGGGAAACTTAATATATGTAAATTTTTGGTATATTCAGTCGACAATGATGATTTTCATTTTTTTAGATTCTAATAGTCCACACCCTAACGTGCTCGTGGCTGGTGACTCTCATAGCCACGTCGCCCTTCAGCTTATTGAGGACTGTTAAACTTTATTTACTTGACGAGTGAGTACGCCACTTTTACAGGGCTACAAAGTAAAAGGGTGTTAGGAGTACCTTTAACTTATTAAGCTTCCTCCGTATGTTATTCAGAGGTAAGCGCAATGGTTATGA
Source organism: Heliconius hermathena (assembly GCA_013403705.1). Taxonomy (NCBI): domain Eukaryota; kingdom Metazoa; phylum Arthropoda; class Insecta; order Lepidoptera; family Nymphalidae; genus Heliconius; species Heliconius hermathena. Next base: position 170,504 of record JAAIXJ010000551.1, read on the forward strand.
GCTCGATTTATTTTTGGAAATATATATTATTTTCATTTGTGTACTGTGGATAAACAGAAGAGTTCAGATATTGCTTTCAAAACATATTGCTTTGAAGCTGAGAATAAAAGAAAGACAAAAAAATGTTTGCTGTTCGTATTTTATTTGTTTTTAAATTGCGGAACTTAACCCCTCGCTTTACCTTGTTGCCAGAGCTAAGAAATGAAAACATTTACAAACAATAATAAATTTTCTCTACTGGCAATCCAACCCACAATAGTGGCGTTCACAGTCACACATTTGTGCCACTGCGCCACGACGGCCTCTATTTTTTTAAAAACATGTAAGTTTCAATAGTATTTTACACTAACAATTTTCATTTTTTTATAATTTAGTAACACACCCCAGTTTCATTTGTTATTACCGAAAGAGCATTATTAAGCTAATTTATGGAATATGAAAGTATCTAATACATTCCTCATATGAAAGTATCTAATACATTCCTCATGTTCGTTTTTTTTCCGTTTTTGTCATCACCACTTTAAATGAAAGCATAGTTTTAACTACTTTATAAAAACCTAATACAATTAAAACAAAAGACATTTTGCCAAAAACGAAAAAGTGTTTTTACAAACAAAATAAACGCCAATTCAACACCAAATTGTAAATAAAACGTCATTTGTTAAAAATAACTTATACAGACACATTCCTATCAAAGAGACAACATCGCACACACCTCATTTACGAAAACGAGTCGTGGATATCGGTGGCAAAGTTGAACGTTGTTTAGGTTAATTATAAAAATAGATAAATGCTTCAAATAAAACGAGAGATATCGATTTCTCGTTCGGGTATGTTTTTTGAGAATATTTACCACTTTTGGTATATCATCAACGTTTAGAAGTATTTTCATAGTAGTAGATGTTTACATTATATTATTAAAAAAATTAAATTAAATTAGCTTCACGCTGTATCCCGCACATAGCAGGGTAGGCAGAGGGAACCTAGTGTTAAGACACTCCGTTCCCCACTTTCTGCCGAATTCTGGAGGCATTGCGTGTTGAGTGGCAGAACTCAACGCCGCGCTTAACCTCGACACCAGAGCGAAGAAATGGAAATATAAATTTAAGTAAATATTTCATCTCCTCGAGTGGGGATCGAACCCACAACCGGTCGGTTTTGCAGTCACACCTCGTGCCGCTGCGCCACGACCGGCCTCTACAATTTATTATGTAGTATCTATTCGTAACATTATATTATGTAGTATCTATTCGTAACTGCGTCACACAAAATACAGTATGGATAAACATCGTGAGTTGAAAAAAAAATCTTACGTCTAAACTTGTTGACCAATCTTGATTAATTGTTTTAAGTACGATTTTGAAATATTTTACCCTATATATAATACAAAAGGAGCGCAGACGCTTCCACTCGTATATGTTTGGTAGAAATTATTTTACAAAATTTTATTATACTTAAAATTTGGTTTTAGCTCAGATCAGTTTGGCAATCTTAAGATTCGCACTACACGTATGACGCAAGTCCGAGGCTCCGTCTTGAATTATTTTATGCAAGTATACCTTATACAAAATAGAAATATTTATATAATATTATTTTTATGATATATAGATATATTAAAATAATTTATAAGATTCTTCGTCACAAATGAAATATTTACTTTAATTTATATTTCCACACGCAATACCTCCAGAATTCGGCGGAAACTGGTAAATTAGACGAAGACGAATATTAGTGGAAAGTGGGGAACGGTATGTCTTAGGTTCCCACTACATACCCGTTTGCGAAATAGCATGAAGCTTCTTTTCTTAGAATTCTACATTTAAATATTTTACAATTAGGGGAAGTCCCCATAAGAAGTGTTTGCCCAACACACTGGGTAAAGTAAATAGGACCAAGGGGCAACACAAAATATAAGTACAAATAACGAAAAGAATAAAATAAACGATAAAGCTTAGATAACAGTTATCAGTGCAGTTATCACAAAGAAATATACCTTTTCCTTTATATACCATGCATTTCTCGTAGTTCCATTGCTTGCAGGAACTGCATTGGAACCAATCATCAACTGGTAGCCAATTAACTTCAATGTCATCCTCTCCCCAAAATAGTACATACAGTTTTCGTCTTTTTTTTAACAAAATCTAAAATTTTAGATTTCTTAAGTTTAGTGTTTTTTACTTTAGTCAACTCAATATTTTAGGCTATATTGGTATTTTTCTTTAGTATAGTCGTCGTTTTAAATTTTTTTTTACATATTTTTTAATAGTCTTTATCAAATTTGACTTTCTCTTCTCTTTAACTGGTGTGCTAGTAAGCACCTAAAATTCTCATTTAGTCTTATTTCTCTCGGAATCAAATAAGTGACAGATTTAGAAGGAAGAGGCTAAAATATTGTTTGATTTGCATTTGAAGGTAGAGTCAAGGTATGAGAAATGCAAAATCTTGGTATAGTTCGATCATAGATTTCTAATAAAATTTTTAATTTTGTAACAAATGTCAGGCGACCCAACAAATCAGGCACAAAATCCAGCTCTTATAATTATTGTATTCACTCTTATTACACACACTTTATTTATAATTACAATACTTTAACAACTTTCTTTAACAGTATTTTAGAACACAAATACCGTCTCGTTTGTGCTTTTATTTTAAATTCACCGGAAAAGACACAGCACATTTTCGCCATTACTTAATACATTTGTCAATCGGAAACAAAATCAAATGATATCCTCTTACTTACAGTGACACCAATGAATATTCAGGAGATAACGTAACAAACGATACAAGATATTGCGCTATCTCTACTTGCTTACGACGGATGGGAGGGGAGGCAAACCACGGGCTTGCACGAACGTGCTCTTAAGAAATAATGAATGGTATTCACTTTGCCTGACCAATTCGCATTGCCCGGACTTCCCCTAAATATATCCTAAAAATTTGGTAATTATTTTATATATCCCTCTTATAAAAAAAATCCACTATGGTTTTGTTTAAATATAATAATAATATACGCAATTATTATAATAATAATAGTAGTAAAAGTAGTCCATAATAGTAACTATGTTATGTAGTAAATAGTAATATTAGTGCATGTGTTATATAAGATAATTATAATTTAAGCACCAGCTTAATTGAATTCCACCATAATAGTTATTATCGAAAACCATTATATTATATTGTTTTATAATTAATTATCGTTTAGGGCATAAATATATATA
>JAAIXJ010000453.1:0-25408 GCA_013403705.1 Heliconius hermathena
ATCTTGCATTCCGTCCTTTCTTCATCTCTTTCAAAAAGAGATGCAAGAGCTTTTAGTAGCGTCATTGTATATTTTGGGACTTTTTCATTGATAGTGCTTATTTCATTGTTAGGCGGTATACAACACGTCTAACACGTATACACGTAAACATAACTATTTAAATTAAATGCAGAATTGTATAGAAATCCCAGTCTCGAAAGAATACAGAAAATTGATGCATTTATTATTAAACGAGACTGTAGTCGATTCAATTCCCACTAAGGGGAGTGAAATATTTCATATTTTCATTTCCTCGCTCTGGTAAAGTACATTTGAACATGCAGTGTCTCTAAAATTAGGCGGAAAGTGAGTTTTATTGGAAACGGAATATCTTAACACTGGGTTCCCATGTTCCCTCTGTCTACCCTGCGATATATTTACAGACACTTCGTGAAGCTTAAAAAAACATAGCCAAGGCCCAACTGTATAACTAACAGAACTAGGTTAACGAATTTTCATCAACAGGCAAACATATTATGTAAGGTATAACAAACTTTCAAAAGAATCATCTTGTTACGTAAGTTTTAATTAGAGATGGAAATCGAGTTGGATCACGAGTGACCCGCTATACGTAGGCACCTACAAAATTAAAGAAACCTTGTCTCAATTAGTTTTTGTTTTCAGCTTCACTCTGTATCCTGCATGATGATTACATGCAGGATACAGCGTGAAGCTGAAAACATGCCTTAGCTCAAGGCAGTCTGATCCCCACTTTCCGCCGAATTCTGGGTTAAACGTTAGTTGGCGGAACGCAAATATTAAAATATTAAATATTTCATTTCCTCGAGTGGGAATCGAACCCATAACCTGTCGCGCTTGTCTCCCTGCGCCACGTCTGTCTTTTATATTTGGGTGGAATTTATAAAACAAGGAGTTATAAAATTATAATTTTGATATTATAAAATTAATTTAGTTGCATTTATACGTGGTAAGTAAACAAGTAAAGAAAATTTAATATTTATTTATTAGGAAGCCAACGTTACATACTAAGACAACAATAATTTACAAACATTTTTAAATATTTTGATACAAAGTATGTCTCAATTATAGGCTAACTTTACATGTGTATTCAAGTTGTTGCTCACATCTAAACTAATATAAAAAATAAAAAATAACTTTTTAACTAAAAAACTAAAAAAGACATTATATATTTATTATGTATTTACACATTATATAATATGTTTAAAAAACACAAGAAAAACGAAACAAATTCTTTGAAAATGAATATGTTAATAGATAAACAGTATAATAGGTATACTTGAAATATAAAAAGATCAGTTATCTGCACAAGGTCGAACGAATTCGCAGTTAGTATTATATTACATACTTTGCAAATAGACGCTATCGTGGTGCAGTTGAAACATGATCAATGGTTGCAAGTTTAAATTCAGTTAAAAAATAAGGCTATAGCGCAGGGAGCCAGGAGAGAGGTCGTAGCGCAGAGGCACAAGCATGTGGCTGTAGATGCGATAGGTTGTGGGTTCGATTCCTGCTCAACGAAATGAAATATCTAATATTTAAATTTCTTCACTCTGATAACGAGGCAAAGCACGACATTGAGTTCCGCCACTCAACACGCAATGCTGGAGGCATTCACGAGGAATCCACGATCATCAAATGTAGTCAAATATGCCGCCTTTGCGCCAAAGGGATATCGATGTATGTACGTCTATTACACAATAAAACTCCACGACGATCAAATAATAAAAATATTATTACTGATAATAGCAATAAATTACGACAGTGTCGCCGACGGCTTCTATTTATACCACCAGTGAGATATTATGCATTTTTATATACAGTCTTTGTAAATAGTTCAATGTGCCTTGTATTTTATATAAAAATCCTAAAAAAATCAGCTTCCCGCTGTATCCCGCACACAGCAGAGTAGGCAGAGGGAATTTAGTACTAAGACACTGTTTTCCCCACTTTCCGCTGAATTTTTCAAAGAATTGAATGGCGAAACTCGACGAAAGGCTTTTTGCCTTGGGATCATAAAAAAGAAATGAAAATAATAATAAATAACAATTAGTTCTCTCCAGTGGGGTTTCGAACCTACAACCGCGTCGCGTTACAGTCACACCCTTGTGCCATGTGTAATATGTTATATTTATAACATATTTTTTATGGGAGAGACGGTAACAAAATAATTATCTCATCCACTCTGTACTCTACTTTCCGCATAGTCTTCTATTAATTTTAAATTAAAAAATGTGTGAGTTTTTTTATTTAGCTACAGCAGAATAGAAAACGTTGTGTTTCAAAGATATTTTTTTATTAAGACAGCGACCGAAATCTGTTTTAGAGATTTTTTTTTATCTTGGGTTGTAGGACTTTACATTTAATACTAGTGAAAAATTGGACACGCTTCACGCTTTGCCCCGCACAAAGCAAATAAACCTGCAAATCTAGTGTTAAGACACTTCCTTTCTCTACTTTCCGCCAAATTCTGGAGGTATTGCATGTTTAGTGGCAGAACTCAACGCCGTGCTTTGCTTCGTCACTAGAGCGAGGAAATAAAAAAACATTAAATAACATTTAATTTCCTCGAGTGAGAATCGAACCCAAAACCTGTCATGTTTACAGTCGCACGCTTGTACCCGCGAGCCCGTTTTTTAATTATTTATATTTTGACCATAAACACTCTCTTAGGTTGATTTTAAATCTACAAACTTTCTTCTAGGTTCTACATTACTGACTGTAATGTAAATGGGAAAAAAAAAATTAAAAATAAGAATTACAAAATGCTACATTGTTCCAAAAAAATGAGAATACTTTCAATTTCTATATACAATATTTGAAAATTCACAAAAAATACTGTCTTTAATGCAAACAATGAATTCATCAAAGTGTTTATCTCGTCCCATAAACCTGTACAAACAGCTAACACGATTAACGCCAGATGCTAAGGTCACAATGTAATATAATAAATATACTACCAAAAAATGTTAATATATGAAAAGAAGTATCTGTAATATTGATCCAAATTTGTTTATAAAAAAAATTAAAAATAAAGTATGTCTGTCTATTCTGTAAACTATAATAAATCTTTAAATATATTTAGAAATGCTTTTTATTGTAAATATTTTTAAGTGCATTGTATATTTTGTTACGTTCTACAGAGAAAAAATTAACATACAGCTGTTTATTTATACATTTAATTAAGTATCATCCAGCAATTGTTACTGAATATTTATCACAACAAAAAAATCAAACCCACACCTCTGGAGAACAAATATTTATATATTAGCCATTTCATTAATAGTTACAAAAAATCTCATAATAATATTATTATAGGTACTATAGGTTATTAATTAAGGAGTTTGTTTAGTTGCGTGCACTAATCTCAGGAACTTCTGGTTCAAATTAGAAAATATTTTTAGCGTTTGATAGTACAATTAAAAACAGAGTGATAAATGTTACAAAAATAGCAAAAGCTTCTGAGACCATAATGTACAAATTTGGTTTGTTATCATTTGAATAAGTAAGGGAAGTCACAGGTAATGCTAGTCCTTATATATTTTTTAGCTTCATGCTGTATCCCACACATAGTCAGAATAAGCAGGGGGGACCTGGAAACCTAATGTTAGTCTTTGAGTGGGAATAGAACCCAGACACTGTTGCATCGCTTGCACCACAACTGGCCTCAAGTAGTTTTTAGATATAAGATAAAAAAATTTTTGTAACTTAATGCCAATCTTATATTATTGCATATCACGATGATGACACATAAAAAACTAACACTAGTTAGAAAAAAAAATTAAATTAGCTTCACGCTGTATCCCGCACACAGCAGGGTAGGCAGAGGGAACCTAGTGTTAAGACACTCCGTTCCCCACTTTCTGCCGAATTCTGGAGGCATTGCGTGTTGAGTGGCAGAACTCAACGCCGCGCTTAACCTCGACACCAGAGCGAAGAAATGGAAATATAAATTTAAGTAAATATTTCATCTCCTCGAGTGGGGATCGAACCCACAACCAGTCGGTTTTGCAGTCACACCTCGTGCCGCTGTGCCACGACCGGCCTCACTAACATTAGTTAAGGTAAATATATTAGAAAAGTTAAAAATGTTTTGAAAGTGAAAAGATTTGTATATTACAGATAAAATAAAAACAACATGAACATACATTAAAATAATATTTTTACAACATTTTTTTAAAATGAGACCACTTACATCTGAAGATGCAGTTGTAATATCTACATTAAATAGCTCATTTGTTAAAGAAGAAAAATTGTTTATGATACACATCTTTTTCTAAAGTCATGATGGTTGACTATAAATAGGTAAATAGGAAATGAAATGTAAATAGGATGTGGGTTTGATTCTTATTTGGGAGATTAATTTAATTTTCATTGAGTTTGGTCATACTTAGCATGCAGTCTTGAAGTTAGGCAGAAGGCCTAAAATGGGATGAATATATTATAATAGTATATCTAAAAATTCGAAGCTACTAACAAACTCTAAAACCATGAATACACAAGTCAGTAAGTAATAAACTTTGAACATTTGTGGCCTTGTGCTCAATAAAACTACTAATTGAGCTTATATTGATACTAGAGGGCGCGCGCGGCTTCGCCCGCTTATTAGGAGCGAATTCTAAAAAAACCACGAAACACGTGTTCAATAAAATATCTTTAACAGTCTGAATTAATTTTTTTATAAAAAGCGGTGGCAATTTAAAGATTTTTCCATATAAACTTTCAACCCCTTATTTGAACCCTTAGGGAGTGAATTCTTAAAAACCATGAAACACGTGTTCAATGAAATAATTTTAAGAGTCTAAATTTCAAATTTTATAAAAATCGGTACAGATTAAACATTTTTTCCATATAAACTTTCAACCCCTATTTCATCCCTTTAGGATTAAAATTTTTCAAATTCCCTTCTTAGTGGATGTCCAGAATATAAAAATAAACATCTGCCCAAATTTCACGTTTCTACCATCAGCGGTTACGGTTCTGCGTGCGTCTTACCTCAGTCAGTCAGCACAAGTCCTTTTATATATATAGATTATAGATATATTAAATCACGAACATAATTCAGTGTATTAAGTAAATAATTGTGTGGTTTAAGCGGGCGAAGCCGCGAGCGGGTCGTTAGTATTAAATATAAGCACTCTCCCGGGTGTAATTTGATTTTACAATTATTGCTTTTAGTTATTCCCAAGTAGCTTCACGCTTTTCACTGCATATCAGACAATTAAAGATCTCTTTTCACTTTGCATCCATAAGACAAAATAAATCGTCATGGCTAACGCCCAATATTAATAACCTATCTCCAACGTCAATCTTAGATTGTTTCATATATATATTATATCCAATCTAGAGATTGGATAGATGTCTGAAACAATCTAAGATTGACGTTGGAGATAGGTTATTAATACTGGGCGTAAGGGGATAAGTGTGCAACTGTACACGAGATGGGAAATCAAATGTTGAATATTTTCATTTCAACGCTATGGTAAGGATGCCTTAAGAATTTGGCGAAAAGTAGAGAACGGCGGAGTTTCTTAATGTAGGATACAGCGTCGTGTTTACTGTTATATGATGTGTCAGTGAGATTGAAACTTACAATATAATACATTAGATAATATCTTACTTAGCCTCTGTAGCCATCAAAAAAAAAAAATATATATATCTGGACATTTATCAAAATATCCTTTCTTAAATCCGACNCACTTTATTTGGCACAAAAGTACACATTTTCACAAAGGGAAAATAAATATGTAGTTGACACTGTAGTAAACACTATTCTACTATAATTTGAGGTTACATATAGTACTACTTTGGTGATTCGTTACCGTATGAAATTCCATGCACAGAGTGCCGCAACGCCATCTTTCAAAAAACAGTGAGAACTTATTCATTCACCTAATACTTTAGTATATTATTATATATCTAAAATATATAATACTAATGATTGCAGTGCACTATATTTTTTATAGCCTATAGCTAATTTTGGGAAATATTATATTTCATTGAAGAAATGTTGGCAACTATAGATCAATAAACACAAAGAAATGAATAGAACTACACTTACTTGTCTTCTGGATTAAGGCCTATAACTAAATTCACAGCTACAGCAAGAGCTCCTGCATTGCATGCCGCAAGAAGACATAGTATTTTACGATGGTGCTGCAACTAAAACATTTTTTTTTATTAGAAATATATTTAAATATATACAATATTGTCAAAAGTACAACAGATTTCAGGTGTAGGTAATGTAATGATCTTATTAGGAAATTTAGCAAAAATATGATTAAAAAAAATATGGTAAAATTTACTCTTTAATATAATAGATGATTGAATTCCCTCCTCTGTTTTTTTAAGGGCTAAAATTTGTATAAATACTAATGTGTAGTTATTTTTATTACTGATAATTATCAAAGATAAGTGGGCAAAATATAATATGACGCCACGTCTAGTTATATCACGAAAATTATTGTATATATAAGTTAATACTCTAAATTAAATTTAAAATTAAACTAAAACATTTAAAATGATATCATCAGATGGTTTCAAATAATATTGTATAAATATTGAAAATCGATTTTGGTATATTTTAAATGCTTAGATAAATGCTATTTATAAATATTAACATATAAAGCACCGATTAAATGAATTAATATTATAAATTTTTATGACTTTAGAATTAAAATAGTATTTCAAATATCATATCAAATTACCTTTGAAAATGTAAGCTCCATTGTTAATAAAATATTCACTTGACTGGAATGTTTTAGAACATCACAAAAAACTAGGTAAAGCAATTAAATATGAAAAAATAGTAACAAATAAATATTATTGCCGGAAATCGTTCCAAGAGCGAATATCACGCAAACTGCAGAGAAAAAGTGACAAGTTGACAGATGTTAATGTCAAGAATTTTTTAATGTCAAAAAGTTAATGTCAAGAAATCACGATTTACTACAATTGTCGCAATTCAGATAATAAAAAAGTTGTATTCATTTTAATGTAGTACCGTAATAGTATTATAAATATTAAAATGTTGAATAATATGTTTTAATGTGTATACTAAATACAATAAAATCATCAAAGATAATTAATTTTAAATATGGAAGTAACACAAGGTTGAAATATATTGTTTTTATGCATATTATCGTATTGACCAGTATATAGAAAATAATAAAAAAAACTTATTGTTTAATACTCTGCAATGTCAGTTATGATTATTTAAAAAAACGTCGGTAGTTTGAAATATATTCATTGATTATCAAAGTTCTATAAAAAACTTGAGAAATTTAAAAGATAATTCAAATAATTAGAATATATACGTTACCACTTACCATGGACTTAATAGATAATAATTGTGAGCCAAATATTATTAAAATGGACGTCGACGTTGCGGTAAGGGTATTTATTTTATGAGATGCTTTGCGCATAAATCTACAATATTTTTATTTTTCATGACTATGTTCATATTAAATGCGTAAATTTTACTATGTTATGGACAACTTTCAGGAAATTAAAAGGCATAATAGTCTAACTAGCCCTAAGATAAATCGAATACCATTTGCTAAGAGGGTAGGAAGGGAAAGATGTCATAGCTATCATGCTCACGATTCAGATAAAACAAGTGAAACTCGACTGGCACCAAAAGTAAGTTTAAAGTATTTTTCTGCAAAGTATACTTAAACATATTATTTCTTCTATTATATATTATTTTTAATGTGAACGCATTCGTAGGTTACAAATTGACAATTTAATATTGCGTTCAGAAATATTTGAAAACGGTTCTCTTATTGTATTTATATTTTAAATATATTATTGTTAACATTCTTCATTAAAACAACAGTAAATATACAATAACAAATTAAAATATTTGTTCCGCCTATAATGACAAATTTTTCTTATCGTCAGTAATTTATAATCAGTAAATGCAGTCGCTGTAGGCATTACCAAATATGGAGTTCGCTCGTTTTCCCAACCGTCCTCCCTTCGAACCTTAGCAGCTCTCAATTTTTAATTTCTATAAATCTCTGTGTGATATTCAAATGATTTTATTGATATATTTAGTGTAAATATTATAATTTCTTCTTATATTTAAACGTGAGTTTAAATTTATTAATTGTTATAGCTAATGTCAATATAGGTCAGACAAGTATTGGCGTATAGGTTATGTTTTAAGTGAAATTATTCGTATTAAATCCAGTGTGTGTTGTATTGTTTATAAATGCGCGTGTCTTCGTTTACAGATGTCGTTTAGAGTGGTTCGTAGTTCTAAATTCCGCCACGTTTACGGGCAAGCCCTGAAAAGAGAACAGTGTTATGATAACATCAGAGTATCGAAGAGTTCGTGGGACTCTACGTTTTGTGCAGTGAACCCTAAGTTTTTGGCCATAATCGTCGAATCGGCAGGTGGAGGTGCCTTCATAGTACTACCTCACAACAAGGTGAGCCTTCCTTATACAACTTTTTGCTTAAATCCAGTTTTTCAAGTAGTATGTCAATTTAAAAAGATGACTAAAACAGTTATTATACGAAATTTTAAAACTGGTTACTTCAAGTTTAAGAAGTCGTGTCATATTGATTTGGAAATTCATTTTTATTTTAATTTAATTGTACTTCAAAAATATGTTGTTATTAATTATCATATTATTTGAATTAAAAGTTAAAATATAAAGAAGTACTTATCTATTATTAGAACTGGTCATACTCTTTAAGCTTTAGGCATTAAACATTTCACCTATTAGAAATATAAATAAACATACAAAACTACTACATTCAATATATAGTCAACAGTAATCTTAAGTACAAAATAATTATTTTTATCCACACACCTCTCATGCATATAAATCTTGTCTGGCTTCGACACCAACATTACAATGATTAATGTATGGGGACAGGTGTGAATAACTCATCAGCAAATCTTGATAATTAAAATATAATTACTATACTAATTTGACAAATTTGAAATTTTTAAAAGTAAAAGAGCTTATACATTTTAATTGAAATTAATTAATTGGATTTATTATGTACATATATGTTAGTACTATACATTTTAGGAAATTCTTCTGTTACTGGAAAGTGTTTATAACATCAGATTTCCAAAAATGTATGTTACTTTTTTAAAGTATTTATATAGTTATTCTGTTAAAGGAATTTCATTTAAAATGTGTGGAAATATAATATTTTATTCAGTAAATACAAATAATTTTATTTGTTTTCCACAGAAAAAAAAATTGGTTTGTGGATATTTAATAGTCAAGATAAATCAATAGTCCCATGTTCATTTATCATGCTATCAAAAAAATTATATACTATAGACTGTACACTTTTATTTATAATTATTTTGAACAGCAAGACAAAATTTGTAAACATTCTCTTTTACATGTCTATTTATACATAGGGACCATCGAAATACTTAGTTCATACATATACATAGATTAACTGATAAAAATAAATTGCATTGCATGAGTAATTCAAAATGGACTTTTTGGTCATATACAAATGTTTAAGATATACTCTCTTATCTTATCTTTGCTTCGACATTGTATTATTTTTTGATAACACTTGAGCTCTATTGATTTCTCTGTCTTTACTTTATTTGTAATATTTTTAAAATTTCTTATAGGAGCAACTACATTTTGAAAGTAAATTATTATATATTAGTTTGTGAACAAAAAATATATCTCTTAACTATTTTTCACTTTTAAGTTTATTAAAAATCTTTTTGATAAAGGGGATATTATCTGACTGTAAATTGATTGTTGCGGGACCCTGATTTATTTCTAACTATGTTACACAATACAAAAGTTATCTTTGTGGAAATAAAACTGCACATATTTGTTTTACCTCATGTTATTCATAAATCTAAATAGCCATATATCTACATATTTTTTTTATGTAGTGTACAGAAGTAGGGCCAAGTCCAAGTTATTAATAGTATTGTAAATAAATAGAATATAAGATAATCCTCTTTCCTAGTAGCATACATTGTGTTGTTTACTTTAAGATCATTCTATTATCTGGTGTATAATAATTTGTTATTGTTTTATTTATTTTTTGTGGATACAAGTAGTTTTCATATCATTCGCTTAGAGTGTAATCCTGCTAAATCCATTTTATTCATTATTTACTCTTATAAAATATAAGTAATAATATTATATAGTAGAGAATATAAATCAATTATTGAATTTTGTAAAGCCTTTCTGAGAATATAGTTTTTTAAAAATATTTTTTGTCTCCTCTAAGGATTTGCTTAATAGGCTGTTAGCAAGTTTAAACTCTAATAAGTCTTTATATTATTTAATAATAACACACATCTATAACTGAAAATTAAATTAAATTAGCTTCACGCTGTATCCCGCACACAGCAGGGTAGGCAGAGGGAACCTAGTGTTAAGACACTCCCTTCCCCACTTTCTGCCGAATTCTGGAGGCATTGCGTGTTGAGTGGCAGAACACAACGCCGCGCTTAACCTCGACACCAGAGCGAAGAAATGGAAATATAAATTTAAGTAAATACTTCATCTTTTCGAGTGGGGATCGAACCCACAACCAGTCGGTTTTGCAGTCACACCTCGTGTCGCTGCGCCACGACCGGCCTCAATATAAATGAAGATGTGCCCAAAATACACATGAATCTTTGTCTGTACACATTCAAATTGTGATATTACATAGAAATTAGAAAAAGTCGAATTGTACATATTTAAATATAGAAACATCTTGCTTCTTCAGAGTAGACAGAAAAGTTAGACAGAGAAGTTAGTTAGAAAAAGTGAAGTCATTCTCCAATTTTCACTCAATTTCTGACACATTACTCATTGAATAGAGAAACTTAATGCCAGACTTTCTTATTTCTACCAGAATATGGAAATATCCCCAAGTAGAGATGGAGCCCACAACCACTGTATTTACAAACAAACGCTGTCCAACTTTACCGACCCGCTTTCAGACCACAAAGCAAATCCTATTTTTTAAAGTGTCATCACTTGTGGTTTTGATTTCTAATTAACTATTTCCTTCTTTCTTAATTGAAAATAAAAAAAAAGCATTGTTAAATTTTAACATTAGTAAATTCATTTTACAATAATATACCAGTTGTGGCGCAGCAGCACAAAATGTGACTGTAAAACTGACTGGTTGTGAGTTCGATCCCCACTCGAGGAGATGAAATATTTACTTAAATTTATATTTCCATTTCTTCGCTCTGGTGTCGAGGCTAAGCGCGGCGTTGAGTTCTGCCACTCAACACGCAATGCTTCAAATATATCAAATATTTTAATTTCTAAATCAAATTAAACAACTGTTACTTAAATAATGTAGATATATATTTTGTTACTTGGACTAATTTAAGAAAATATGATTTTGTAGTGAATAAACTATACACTACAAAAAATATATATAATTGATTCTTCCTCAACATGAAAGCTATTCTATAATACTGCTATGAAAGTGTACCTTTCAATTTACAAAAATGACATATCCCTTCACTATCATTTGTAGAGAAGTCAATATAAAATTTTTATTTTTTTTCTATTTCATACATAAAAACATACACGCTTATCTCGCAGGAAGCACCAAAAATGCATTATTATCATCGAACAATGTGTACAGTCGTCCCAATTACATGTAATAAACATCAAAACAGACTAAAATGACTCTTATTAAAAAAAATGTAAGTAATATTGTCCCATGTCTTCTTTTTTCTAAATCTATATCACCATTTATCAGTGGGGCATTGTGCAACAGATATGGCACAATGGGTACCAACCAACAATGGTGGAAGTACATATGTTCTGGGAAGTATTAACCTACCGACTTTTTCTGCGGATTCCTAACAATGTGTCATAAGAGTATGTAATTGTTTCGTACTCGCACGATTGAACTGTTTTGATTGCGTGATTCAAGTAATATATACTTGTTGATATCGAGTGATTTAGAATGAAAGTGATTTAAATCGTTGTGTAATATGGATTTATGAGGCCATCGTGGCGTAGGGGGACGTGGGACAGCGTGTGTATGCAAACACTATGATTTTGAGTTTATTTCCTACTTGGGGAAATTATTTTGTTTGTAAAAGACAAATTGGTATTGAGTTCCGTCACTCTGCTGTGTTTCGAATTCAGACAGAAAACAGAGAGTATTAACACTAGATTCTCGCTCCCTATATAGCTATATGGTGAGATATAACCTAAAACGTGAACCTGACATTGTATTGTGACATTTTATTTTCTTTATCGTCCTGACGAAGCTATACTTTGTGTTGTCCAGGTTTAGTTGCTAATACATCAGCGTATAAATCGGTTAAGGATTCATTTCCATAATTCAATTAGTCATTCATACATTTGTGTCTAATGTTAATGTCTGATTATTACAATAAGATACTTATTACATATGATAAATATCATAATACATGCTTTTTGCGTAACTTGGTAGCTGATATCAGTTCTATATGAGTGGTTCAAAGATAATATTTATTATACATTTTTTTTATAATAGATATAAAAATAAATTGATTCGAACACTTACAAAATAATATAAATAATTTAAATATTACTAAAAAAAATACTTTTAATATATTCTTGGATGCGCGGCAATGAGCGGTGTTGAGTTTCGCCACTCTAAACGCGATGTTTCAAATTTGCCGTCCGTCGTAACAGGGATAGACATAGGCATATCTAGAGATATATTATAGGGAGCATGGCCTCCAGTGGTTTACGTGGTTTAATAGTAATGTAGCAAATTAAACCAAGCATTTTGCACTTTACTTTGAACTAATCTTTAAATGTAAAGACAGTTTTGATATTTCAGCGTTTTTTGTTAGTAACAAATTAGTTTAGAGGTGGGCATGAGACTTTTCTGGAAAGGGCAGAGAATAACCCATTCATCATTCCATCGTGTATGAGGATAGCGTGAAGCTGAACATAATAAAATATATGAGATCACATGCTAAAATGGGTCAGTAGATTGATGTTCTTTAAATTGTTTCAATGTCACTTTGCTCTATGGAAGATTAGAATATTGTAGGCGAGATTGGATAAGTATAACCGACTATAAATTATGTGCGTGACGGACAGACTGACACACAAGTGGTTAGTCTTTATAGTTTTATATATATATTTAGTTTATATAAATTTAGATAACAGATGCGGTTAAGGTTTTTAAAAAACAAAGATAATAACGCATATTCATCTATATGTTTCTAAATTATTCGGAAAAGCCCAATAAAACCACCCAATAAAAATATTTCACATGAGTTTCCTCCCAAAAGGCTGTTCACTACAAGCAACTGCCCCCGATTGACACAATGCTTTGCTTTTATAGTCTTTTTCATCTATATCATGAATTTGCTAGCATGTGTTTTATATAGATGACTTTATATTTTTAAAATTTTTAAAGTTATTCCACACTTAGAAAAGAAAAATACTTTTTTAGAAACGTATATAAATTTTAACGTAGCGAGATTTGAACCCGCGCCTCTTGGAAATCGTCCAAGACCCCTTGCAAAAAGTTACGTACGTTAAATTTTCAACAATTTATTTTTCCGGTTAGGTGAACCATATTATTCGGCGGTAAGTGAGGAACGGAAGTTTGTTAATGGGAACGGAGTGTNCTCGAGGAGATGAAATATTTACTTAAATTTATATTTCCATTTCTTCGCTCTGGTGTCGAGGTTAAGCGCGGCGTTGAGTTCTGCCACTCAACACGCAATGCCTCCAGAATTCGGCAGAAAGTGTGGAACGGATTGTCTTAACACTAGGTTCCCTCTGCCTACCCTGCTGTGTGCGGGATACAGCGTGAAGCTGATTTTTTATTTGATTTAAAATGTTATTCCACACTTAAAAATGAAAAATACTTATTTAGAAGAAGGCCTGGTCGGTTTCCAGGAGGCGCGGGTTCGAGTTCCTCTACTTTAAAATTTTTATACGTTTTTTAAATAAGTAAATATATATTTATTTTTATAACCATTTCTAAAGACAACATAGTGACAAGTCATATGTTTAATAACGCTATGCTCACATGTAACGTTGCTCGTAGGTATATACCGTAGATTGCGGAATAATCTATAGGTACTACAAACATTCACCCGTATTAAATAAAAATCTTAAAATATCAAATACAACAAGTATTTATAATAAAATCGTTTCGGCACCGGTCCGAATCTGTCTATACATGGAAGATATTTAAGAAAAAAATCATTTCGGGGGCTTTTATTAATGTAGTAGAAAACTAAACAATGATTTTTGAAATTTTTGTCTGTTTGTCTGTGCGTTTATTATCGCTTATCTCAGAATTTAAATTACTTAGTTCGACAAATTTGCTAATTGTTGTAACAGTTTATTTCATACAACTGTTTTATTGAATTGTATGATGATAAAAAACACCGAAATTTCAAGATTTGGGCTCGTAATCGGAGTTTTTGCAGGAAAAATTGCGCTTGCTGTGCACGCGTACCTACCGTCTACCTAAATATCGCATAGTTCAATATTTTTCTTTGAATTCAACAAATTTTGAAAACAGACAAATATAACATTTTTGCTTCATTTTGTATGAAATTCACCGCACAATCAAAACCTATAGTGTACTTCCCGTAGACCTACAGTTATGAAATTTAGGACGAAGTAAGATCTTACAATATAAATAAACGAAAAAATCCGAAAAGTAAAAAATAGAAAAAAACATTGACTTATATTTGTAGTTAATTTCAAACAATAATATAAGAGCATACGCTCGCAAACTTAAGTTTGTTAACTTTATTCGTTGCATCATGAAAATCTATAAGGTATTTCCTAATCAAAATCTATAAGTTGATACAAAAGCCTCGATGGGCGAATCCGATTCCCGCTTGGCCGGTTTTTTCATATATTTCAAGTGAACGTAGCCCCACGGGTGCCGCTAGTATACAATATACATGGGTGTATCTAAAGAGATATATATATATATATATATATATATATATATATCTACAGATTTATGTGGGATAAAGTGTCAAGCTAAGAAAAATAGTTTATTATTTTATTAATTTATTATGGAATAATATTATTAAGTTTAATGATTATGGAAATTTTAATGATTATGTAAATTATTTATCATCACGTACGGCAACGACTTTATTGAAAAATATTTGCAATGAGGCCAGTCGTGACGCAGGAGCACAAGCGCGTGACTGTAAACGCGACAGGTTGTGGGTTTGATTCCCACTTGAGGAAGTGCAATGTTTAATATTTCCCTTTCTCCGCTCTGGCAATGCGTCGTCGAGGCAAAGCGCAAAGTTGAGTTCCGCAACTCAACAGGCAATGCTTTTAGAACTAAAGAAGAAGCGGGGTGTCTTGACACTAGGCTCCCTCTGCATACTTTTGAAACTTATGGAAATTTGAACGTAGCGAGATTTGAACCCGCGCCACTTGGAAACCGTCCAAGTTTTTTCTAAGCGTAATGCTTAATATGAGCGAAAAGTCTACCAAAATGTCTCTAAAATGAGCTAAAAATGTTAACATTAAATTCTCTGTCTTCTCTGAGAAATGGAGATGATGTGTAACGATAAAGAATAAATATTTCATTCATGAGCATGTCAGGTTAATAGTTGATCTAAATACAGAACTACCCACGTACTGTGGGATTATAGAACATTTTTGCATCGTTACTTTTACGTCAGCGCTGGTTATATTTTTATGATTCGCTTTTAACCTGTGTATATAATGTTTAATATTACTTAATCTTTTAATTTATTTAAGTTTTTTATTTATATATTTCGGGTCCGTGCCCATCCCAGAATAGTCTTGTGCCCATCCATAATATTCTACTAACAAAAAATTACCATGAAAAAATTAAAAAAGAAACCTTTACACGTACATATTATAATAGTATAATGTTAAAGTCCACCAAAACCAACTACTCCTCCTCCCTGAGAATATTTTCACATAAGCCCATATATTATGGCGACGGTCAGTGGTGGACCTTAACCCCGAACTGAATTTAACGGCGTTTGTCTTTGCAAGGCGAGGAAAATAATTAACTTGACTAGCGTTCGAACCGACAACAATCGCGTTAACAATGAGTCTCTGATCCACGTTGGCTTCCATTAATTAAAAAGTATGGTATGGGCACCTGTAAACACGACTGGTTGTGGGTTGGAATCTCACTCGTGGAAATTAAATATTTATTTTGACAATATCTTAGAACATAATGAACATGAGTACCGTGTCGTTTGTGCTAATATTGGAGATCCACCGGAAAAGACGCAGCACACTACCGCCACTTAATACAATCGATAATGGAAACAATATCAAATGACGTTCTCGTTTTTTCATATTTTAGTTCTGTCTCGTAATTTATCGTATCTTCGCTGTTTCGTGATGAAGCAAGGCGCGGCGTGGAGTTCCACCACTCAATACGCAATGCCTCCAGAATTTAGCGGAAAGTAGGGAGCGGAATCTCTTAGCACTAGGGTTCCTCTACCTACCCTGCTACATGTGGGATACAGCGTGAAGCTGTAAAAAAATTCCTATTTTTACGAGTTTCTTTCTGGTCATCAGCTTATTTCTATCTAATTTATGAAATTATTTATATTAAAATAAACCTTTTCTTAGAATGTGGATCATTCAATTCTAATTACAGTTGCTAAATCTTTATCAAAAATAAACATTAAACTAACGTGTGTATGTTGCAACAGCTGCACCACGCGAAGTTTATACGGTTGTTATTTTATGCTAATCTTCTTGATTTCTTTATTATCGTTCTTAATACTTATTTTTCGTTTGATAGCATTGGCTCTATCTAATATTATGGTGGTTGTTGATTCGATTTTCATCTGGTAAACTTGGAAATTGTTAACTAATTGTTGAATAAAGAAACTGAAGACTTCTAGTTTATCCATTTAGTTTGATTTTTTAGACATTGCGTGTTGTATGTCGGAACATAACGCCGCGCTTGATTTACTACATACAGCGTGGAAGTTAAATAACTTAATATAATAATTCTTCCGAGTGAGGAACTGGGGGTCCAATCCACAACCAACGCGCTCGAACTGTCACATAAAAAAATAAATATTTACAAGTGATTCGAACCCACGATATATAACATTACACCGATCGACGACCGAGGTAACAGTGTGTAAACATCGCATTCGCGCATTCCATTAACACATTCTAGAATCGTTGTTGCACACGGTCTTATGCTTTTCTTGTCTCACGTGGGCGGGCCCTCGATTTCCGTCCGCCGGCGAAATTGTTACCTAACCCCCGTATTAATAACTGGAAAAACTGATTTTATATGGTACTTAATTATTGGTGATGCCAGTCGTGGCGCAGTGGTATTAGCGTGCGTGGCGGTTGTGAGTTCGATTTCCAATATAGAGAGATAAATAGAAATTAAAAAAAATAAAAAATCTGCTTCACGCTGTATCCCGCACACAGCAGGGTAGGCAGATGGAACCTAGTGGTAAGACACTCCGTTCCCCACTTTCTGCCGAATTCTGGAGGCATTGCGTGTTGAGTGGCAGAGCTCAACCCCGCGCTTAGCCCCGACATCAGAGCGAAGAAATGGAAATATAAATTTAAGTAAATATTTTATATCCTCGAGCGGGGATCGAATCCACAACCAGTCGGTTTTACAGTCTCACTTCGTGCCGCTGCGCTACGACTGGCCTCAACAATTAAATTGAATTCTATATAGTGTTGTTTTTATTTCGAAACAGTGTCCAATTTCAATATGTTACGTTTATTTTTCAAATACGTGACTCACACATTGGCGCCGATGATTAAAGAATATCATCTTTGTCGGGTGTCGTATTATTTATTACGCTGTTCGGCGCGTGTTTCATTACATATCAATGTTTCGTATGTGTCACATTTACATCACTATTTATATTTAGTGATGTATTTTGAGATGTTATTTATTGTTCACGTAAATAGATTTTGTGGACATCACTATTTAGAGTTTAGGTATTATTTCCATGGGTTTGAGGCCAGTATATGCGATAGGTTGTAGATACGATTATTACATTTAATATTTTCCGCGAGCGAGTTCCACCTCTTAACAAGCATTTTCTCCAGAATTCGATGGAAAGTGGGTAACAGTGTCTTAACACAAGGTTCCTCCTTTCCTTGTTCCATCTGCCTACTCTGCTATGTGAAGGATACACCGTGAAGCTAAAAGAATATATTTTTTTAATAGTATCTATTCGTATAATCTCACTATATGATGATACATTTTATAATATTCATAAATCACCGATTTTGCTTTTCTCTTCCACCTAAAATACCTTCAATTACAGTAGAAAGGGCCAAAAAATAGTGACCGCCCTGAAGTTATGTTTTCTGAGCTTTTGGGCATTGTTTGAACTTTGGGCGTAAAGAAAATTTCCATAGATAATTCCTGAAATTAAATTACACAGCTAACTTCAGAGCGACCATTACTTGTTGACCGTACTGTACAGTATATAAAGTTATATTTTGATCGACTCATTAGCAAAGCATTAAAGGCAATGACAAAAGTTTTTGAAACATTACTAAATCTGCTTCACACTCTATCCCGCACACAGCAAGTTACTAAGATGGAATCTAGAGTTAAGACACTTTGTTTTCCACATTTCGCCGAACAACGAATAATTAGAGGAAAAATAAAGAAAAGAGTGTCTGACCACTCTATTTTGAAACATTAATGAACGTGGAAATTCCTTACGGCTGCCGTGAGTCAGAGCTACTCATATGCAAAGCGTATAAGTGTGGTTGACACAACAACCGGGGTATGCGACGTTTGTTGTATTGGCAACACGCCATGTAAATTTTGAGAGTGTAAACTGAAAAACGTAATGAATATACTACAAAAATTGTATAAGGCCGTCGTGGTGCAGTGTTCGAATGTGAACGCGACGGTTGTGTGTTCGATTCCCGCTAGAGGGAGTTGATTGTTATTGTGTCTTAAAATAAAACATTCCATACAAACATGAGGCTAGTCGTGGCGCATGATGTGAGTTTAATTCCCATTCCAGGAAATAGAATTTTTAATATTTTTTATTTCTTCACTCTGGTGTCAAGGCAAAGCTCGCCGTTGAGTTTCGCCACTCAACACGCACGGCCTCCAGACTGGCGGAAAATTAGGAACAGAGTGTCTTAACACTAAGTTCCTTTCTGTTTACTTGCTATGTGCGGCATACAGCGTGAAGTTGAAGAAAGAAAATAAAAACATCCTTGGAGTAGAATTCGAACTTACAACTTTCATTTTCAATTAGTCTTTGCCAGCTGTGCCAAATTGGCGAAGTAAATATTGGCAAATCTGCGATTAAAAAAAATATTATGTGAACTCTGAAAGCATTTTAGACACCATTATGATGTATGGAAACGGATGGATGCGAGAAGCCCAAGACCGGGATGGTTGGCGTTTGATGAGGGAGGCCTACGTTCAGCAGTGGACGGCGATAGGCTGATTAAAAAAAAAATGATGTATGCTGAGTAGTGGGTTCGATTCCCATTTGGGAAAATGTGTGTATATATTTTTGTTTCTCGGTCCAGTTAGTTAGGTTAGCTTCTGCTACTCAACATGCAATATTTAAAATGGGCAATTTTTTTTTAATTTCAAGTTGTATCTCCTATATGTATAGGTTAGGTTAGCCGAGGGTACCTAGTATTTAAGATACTTTGTCTGCAATTCTCCCACCAGTTTTAGATATATCGCTTGTATCTAAAAGTGGGCGGAGAATGGCAGTGGCGGAACTCATACAGCGCGTGCTACTATAGCGAGGAAACGAAAATAATTTATTTATCCGAGTGGGAATCGAACCTACAACTATCGTGTTTATGTTTAGACTCTGAGCCGATGCGTTGTAAGATTTAATTTTCTTAAATGTATGTTAATCATAACTGAAAATTTGAAGGCAAAATCACATTAAATGCAATTTATCATACATTTCCATGTACATAAATACAAGTGGAACGACAGACGGATTGGCGTCGCGTGGGAATGCGCGCTCGTGTCGCGAGATCAAACGAAACTGATTAGTGTTCTTAGTAGCGGGATTTAGTTACAATGTAGGTTTAATTGTTTAGTCTGGTTGCGCTGGGTTTTATTGGGTTTCAAATTGATTTGATGAAAAATCAGCCTCACGCTGTATCCCGCACACAGCAGGGTATGCAGAGGGAATTGTAAGACACTCAGTACCCCGTTTTCCGCTGTTTCTTTTTTTTGTAAGATTAAAGTTGACGCTGTCTCCTGTATAGTAGGATAGGCAGAGGGAACCTAGTGTATCGTTTCCTATTTGTTTTTTTTTCTTTGTATGTCAAGTAGCGGACATGGGCGTATCTATGGGTTCTCACTGGATCTAAACTATAGAGATAGAGATTAAATTTGAGGAGATATGTTCGTGGAAGCATTTTTTTCCTTCATTTTTGTAAGTAGAGTAAATTGTCGCCAGAATAGTCTGGGGTGGACTCAAGACTATCCTAGTTAAGCCCCCCATTGTTACGCCCATGCTGGCGGAGCTCAAAACCGTGCTTTGTCTTCTTGCCAGGACACGAAATCGAACCCGCAACCGTTGCGTTTATACTATAGTCAGACGCTGTGACGCTATGTCACGACGGCTTCCAGACGGATTCCATGTCATTAGTCATACTCAAATATTGACATAAACACAATTGTAAATGATATGTTGTGGTCAGAACTTACCACAATCTGGTGTATTATATTGTTATTAATGTCAAATCAACTTACCTATTCTTTAGTAAAATATAAATATGAAATGTGAATTGCTACTTTAAAGCATTTTTTTTATCTTTTTTAATTTCTTATAATTTTGTGTAAGTAAATTTTATTTTTAAAAATATTTTAAAGTACCTACTAGCTTTTAAATGCGTCTTGGCTCGTGTGGTTGAAAGGAAACGACTATAATTCTTTTAGCCTCACGCTGTATCCCGCACACGCAGGTAGGCAGGAAAAATCTAGTGTTGAGACACTCCGTTCCACAGCAAGCAAAATAAATTTATTTATATATATAGAAGTCTCATCTAAAAGCAGATATTTCGGTACTTAAAATATATTGACTTGATCGTACTGAGTGCAGATCGTTGTATCTTTTAGGTCACCTGTCTAACAATAACTAGATTTATCTCGTCCCCTAGATATGTCAAGCGATATTGTTTTATGAGTAACTACTAGAGATCTGTTCGTCGTCGTGATTAGAGCCTTCATATAGCTTCACGCTCTATCCCGCTGTAGCCTGCTACGTGCAGGATAGGCAGAGGTAATCAAGTGTTAAGACATTCCTGTTTTCCGTCCAATTTTTGAGACAATGGCGTTTGAGTGGCGGAACTCAACGTTGCGTTTTATCTTGTTACCACAGCGAGGAAATGAAAATATCTCAGCTATTCCTCCGAGTCGGAATCGAACCTGCAACCGCCGCGCTTAATGTCAGACGCTGTGCCACTGTTCCACAATATATAATCTGACAAATACAAAAACATAATACCACAATAACTTATATTTACATATTACATATAACATGTATTATGCAATAAAAACATAAGTAACGAACGTCAACACCGTTTCTTACACACTTTACAACTAAAAACAAACTTTGATTGTTTTACAACATGACATTTTATAGATTCGACGAATGCGTTTTAAAAAAAAAACAATTTTAACCTTAAAAAAAACGAAAGTCACTTTCAAAGCGGCAAACTCGAAATATTTCAGTGAAAGCAATGCTTTCTCACCTCACCTCGCGTCGGTCCCTGCCAAGAGTATATTTGGTATATTTGGGTCACGCTTAATGAATTCTATATTACATGTTTGTATGTATGTATGTTTGTATGTGTATAATTATATATGAATAATTAACGCAGGTGGATATTAAGGTGAAAACTGATATGTTTCGTCGCTAGCGTTTGCCTGTGGCTTGACTCGTGTGGTGGAATTGAAATAACCACAAGTTATGTATAGAACATAACACATTGACATGAGGCGGTCGTGGCGCAGGGGCACAGACGTGTGGCTGCAAACGCGACGGTTGTGGGTTCGATTACTCTGGTACTTACCAAAAGTGTAACGCGACGTAGAGTTCCGAAACTTGACACGCAGTGCTTCGAAAATTCGGCGGAAAGTAAGGAGTCTTAACTAGGTAGGCAAAGGGAACTCCCTTTGCCTACCCTGCCTCCTATATGCGGTAAATAGCGTGATACTAAGAACCATGATACGATACGGGTTACATTAAAACTGTTAACTTGATGTAATATAGGTTATAGAAGAGAGGTTATTAATTCTTTGACTATTTACATTTAGAAGAAACTGTTTAACCGGTTTTCGCTAGGAATTCGCTCGCTTAAACTTATTTTTATAAGAGAAGAAGAAGTATTCTATATCCTTTCTAATAGTTCTTAAGATTATGTGTACAAAGTTTCATGATAATCGGTTGAGTAGTTTTGGCGAGAAAGCGTAACAAACAAACTTACATTCACATTTATAATATTAGTGTGGTCCGTGGTCACGGACATAATTAATTTAAATAAGTTAATAAATAATAACAAATCACAGAAAAACATTTTTTTTAATAGATATTTATCGAAATGTTTGTCGAGAACCCATTGAGACACTTTCGATTCCACCTTATGCCGAATTGTGAGTTGCGGAACTCAACGCCGCGCTTTGTCTCCTTACCAGAGCGAGGAAATGAAGATATTAAAAATTTCATTTTCTCGAGTGGGAATCAAACCCACGACCTGTCGTGTTTACAGTTACACGTATGTGCCCATGCGCCAGGACTGTACTCGATCTTTAAGTAATTAAGAGAGTTTAATTTCAACAAATTCTGTGTATTTTGTGTGTTTCACAGAATTTCTTAACGATGGAACGCCTAACTTTAGTCTGACTGACTGCTCTTAATTAACACTAATAAATGAAAATAAATGGATGAATGTATGTTATGTCCTGTTTTTAGATACATATTAAATAATTTTTAAACTTTTTTCGATTTAAAATATTTTAATTTCTTTTTTCTACATATAAATGTAATATTAAAAAAACACACAGTTTTGTATATTGAGATGGTTTTTATGTGGGACAATACTACAGCGTGATAGGCCGAGGGAACCTAGTTTTCGAGACAATGAGTACTGATTGGTGGAACTTAACGCCACACTTTACCTTGTTACCAGAGCGAAGAAATGAAAATAATTAATTTCCCCGGGTGGGATTAACTTATGCCGTCGTGACGCAGCAGCACAACGTCGGACTGTAAATGCGGCGCTTGTGGATTCCTATTTGGGGAAATGTTCTTGCTATAGTAATTAATAACAGGACAAAGCACGACTTATTTCCGCCACTCAATAATCAATGTCTTAAAAATTGAGCGGAAAGTTAGAAACGTAGTGTCTTAACACTAGATTTTATCTACCTACCCTGTTATATGCGGGATACAGCGTGAAGCTATATAAAACAACCGGTCAAGTGCGGGTTACACTCTCTGACCGAGGGCACCGTATTAACTCAGAATTGTAAGTCAAACGGAAGTACAACATATAAAAATGAAGTTCGCGGGCGTATCCACTCATTTTATTTGAAATATCATGATATACTTATAAATGGCATCATTTTTTTTCCTTGTTTGTATTGTAAGTGCTCTCCTTTTGTCAAATTCCATAACTGTAGGTGTACGGAAAGCACCCAAGAAGTTTCGATTACGCGGTGCATTTCACACAAAATTTAGTAAAACGATGCATAAACGCTCTTTTAGTTGTGTCATTTTTATTTTTAAGAAAATACTTGACATAAACAAATAATTGTCTAATTTAGCGTTGTGTTTACAATTGGCAAAAGAGGCGTCAATTTATATTGTTATATTTTCTTGTTTATTTTATTTAACAGTTAAGAGTTACTTTTCCACGTTTATATGATATAATCTTTTAGATAATTAAATAACTTAAAGCTTATTTCTCTGTTCCAGGTCGGGCGTATCCCGGCAGATCACCCGCTGGTGGGTGGACACAAGGGCCCGGTGCTGGATATCGCGTGGTGTCCCCACAACGACAACGTCATTGCTAGCGGATCTGAAGATTGTGTTGTTAAGGTAACCTGTCCTATCTTGGTTTTCTCTTCTTTTTTAGTTTCACGCTATATTCCGCACTTAGCAGGGTAGACAGAGGGAACCTGGACACCTAAGGTTAAGACATTCCGTTTCCATTATGACCTTTCCGTCCACCACTTTCCGCCGAGTTCTGGAGGTATTGCTTGTAAAGTGGCAGAACCCAACGCCACGCTTTGTTTCGTTATTAGAGCTAGTAAATGAAAATATTAAATATTTCAATTACTCGATTGATCGAATCCACAACCCATCACATTCGTACAGTCGCACGCTTGTGCCCACGAAATACCTCCAGAATTGAGCGGATAGTAGGGAACGAGTGTCTTAACACTAGGTTCCCAGATGCCCTCTGCCTACTTGCTATGTACGGTATGTAACGTGAAGCTAAAACAAAAAGTTTAATATAATTTTTTAAATATGTTACCATCTGTCAAAGTCATGTATTAATAAATTAATTACTATCGAGAAAACGTTTCGTTTTCAATAAAGGAATTTTATAATAGTAATTAGGAGTGATCATTTCATTTTCAATAATAGGTGAATGAAAATTAATTTAATTGACATAGTGTCACGCGATTCCAACAACTGACGACGCGTCGTCTCGGTGTTCAGCTGTAAACGCGACGGTTGTGGATTAGATTTCCACTCGGAGATTGAATTGTTTTCTTTTTAGTGACAAGACAAAGCCGCGATGTTAAGTTTCGCCACTCAACCGACAATGTCTCAAAAATTGGGCGGTGGATGGGGAAGAAGAGATTTGCCACTAAATTTCTTATGCAAATGAAAACGGATATTATTACCGTATTGTTTTAGTTTATTTCAAAAATAACACATGTTTTTACATGCTAGCGTTAGCGCAGCACAAGGGTACACATGTGCACCTAATAAACGTGACGGTTGTGGGTTTGATTTCCATACGTGAATAAGAAATATTTAACGTTTTCATTTAATCGCTCTGGTAACGAAGAGTGAGAAAATACATGTGAGTGTCTTATTGCTTGGAACCTAGCGTTAAGGCACACCGTTCCCAGGTTCCCTCGGACTACTCTGCTATATGCGGGGCTACAGGGAAAAACAAAAAAAATACTAAATTAAATTAAATTAAAAATCAGCTTCACGCTGTATCCCGCACACAGCAGGGTAGGCAGAGGGAACCTAGTGTTAAGACACTCCGTCCCCCACTTTCTGCCGAATTCTGGAGGCATTGCCTGTTGAGTGGCAGAACTCAACGCCGCGCTTAACCTTGACACCAGAGCGAAGAAATGGAAATATAAATTTAAGTAAATATTTCATCTCCTCGAGTGGGGATCGAACCCACAACCAGTCGGTTTT
>JAAIXJ010000453.1:27557-137665 GCA_013403705.1 Heliconius hermathena
TGGAAGCTTTGCGTGTTGAGTGGCAGAACTCAACGCCACGCTTAACCTCGACACCAGAGCAAAGAAATGGAAATATAAATTTAAGCAAATATTTCATCTCCTCGAGTGGGGATCGAACCCATAACCAGTCGGTTTTAACGTCACACCTCGTGCCGCTGCGCCACGACTGGCCTCATATATTTTACAGTATTTGTATTTCCAGGTGACACCAGAACCACCATTCGTGCATTACATCAACACTTTCCAAACACCCGACCCACAAAGAGGTATTTAATAATTAACTTTATTTCTTATATTTACACAATTTATAGAAGACTTTAACTTCGACGGAAGAAATAAGAAATGTTTTAAAATATTAATAATTTAATATCGCAGCAGCCGCAGGAAAGTGGCATCTTGTTGGAAACGTAATGGTTGTGGGCTCAAACCCCGTGAGGAAATGGTATTTAAATCCGCTACTTAACACGCGATGAAAAAATTATTGGAACGGAGTGATTTCATACGTAAGACACGTCATGTAACTCGTCTTAACTTGTCTATGTGCTGGAAAGACAAATCGCGGCGTTGTGTTCCGCTACTCGATAGGCAATATCTCAAGTTAACGCACAAAGCAGAGTGTCTCGATACTAGTTTCCCTCTGCCTCTACCTCTGCTGCTGTATGCTATATTATGTAATTTCCCTATTTTATATTTATGACAATTAATATAATAATTGCAGGTATCGGCATGATGCCGAAGCGCGGCTGCGACGTGGCGACGTGTGAAATAGCCAAGTTCTACAGGCTGAATAATTCTGGTCTTTGTCAGGTTGGTTTACGTGTTATTTTTAAATTATGTATTTTTGTTCTGTGTATTTGTTTAGGGACTTTCTATTTAGTTTTATTTTTAGCTTTAATATACAGGGGGTGCAGGCGCCTGCGCTCCTTTTACGGGAGCAGCATATGGGATAAAATATTTCAAACTCATACCTTAAAAATATTGACAAAATCTCTTTTCTTTGAATTGTATTAAGCTTAAATATTTGACGCCCCACGATTGGAAGTAGAAGCCACACTCGTCGCATTTACAGTCAACACGCATGTACCCCTGCGCCACGATCTGTTTAATTCAATTATTCTTCCTAAAGATTTATATAACAAATATTCATATTCACAACATCATACCGTTAGAATCACGTAATTTTACAATTTTTGAACAATAACATATTTTTTTTATTAGATTTTGAAAGAGATCAAAGTAATTTAAGTTCAATTAATTTCCACTGACAGGTAGTATCAATGACAGTGCCTCGCAAGTCCGAGCTGTTCCAAGAGGACCTCTACCCGGACACGCTCAGCGACGAGGCGTCCCTCACCGCGGACGAGTGGCTCGCGGGCGAGGACGCCGAGCCTTGTACCATGTCGCTGAAGGTATACTTTGTAAATATGGACACGACCCCTTCTGTGAATACAGCCAATCAGATTCAAGGATACGATACACCTCTTTTTGTCCAAAAGCCAATCATATATAGGGTGACATCTCTTTTTATAAATCTACAGCCAATCATGCACTGATAAGTGCATTCCCACTGGAGAATAAACATACTCACTGGTCTATGGCCACACCCCCTTTAGCACAAGGTGGACACTAGAAGGCCACTGGAGGTGTGTCACCTACACAGCTTATTCTAGGTTCCCTACCCACAGATCACACTCGATTGTGTATGTTTGAGGGCTGTAATTATATTTGTGACAACGTCCTTTTTCATGTATATAGTGTGTCTCCATTCACTTTCACGCTCACTCGAGTAATACTGGAAGGTTCCACTGTTATTGCCACGCCCACTTGATCGTACGTGAACGACCATGTCTGTGACCTCTTCCATGTGGCTGGCTTCATTCTCAAGAACAGCCCTCTTAACCTCTTCCCCTGGATCTGCTAAAAGTTACCGTGTATTTGAGTTCAAATATTTTGCCAATGCACACTATAGAAATTGGATATAAAAGATAACTTTAGACGCATCCATCGACACAATCATTTTTTTGTCTATGGATGCATTGCAAGCTTAAAACTTATTTTTGTGGGGGAATTATTTTGTTTTATACTGATTGCTATACAGTATAACGTATATTTTTTTGTTGTTACTATTATTTTTGTGTATATTTAAGTCTAATTTTGTATAGAACTAATAATTTTATTATTAGTTAAATACAATCCAAACAAATGTTTGCATTTTTGTTGTAAGCATGATTTGTGTATATTAACAGGAAGGTAAGTATGCGAGTGTAATTTATCTACTAATATAATAAATATCAGCTTCACATTTTATTCCGCATATAGCAGGGTAGGCAGAGGGAACCTAGTGTTTAGACACTTTGTTGCCTATTTTCCACCAAATTTGCGCTTTGTCTCGACGTCAGAGCGAGACATTTTCTCCAGTGGGAATTGTAACCACAATCTGTCCTGAATACTAGGTTCCCACGTTCCTTCTGCCTAACCTACTATGTAGGTGATAAATTGTGAAGCTAAAAAATAAAAAAATGTGTATTTGACATCATTTTACATAATTTATTTATATCTAAGTTATACGACGTTCTGAATAAACCCACTTTTAAAACGTTTTATAATACATTTAAATATATTTATAGAAATGATTACGAATAATAAAACTTTTATAATTTTTATTTTTTTGATCATTTAAATTTAAATGTCATGAAAATAAATATAAATTAAGAATTATAGATACTGTTTATAAAAGTTGAAAGCCTTATAATTTTTAATTGAATTCAAATCTACATTGGGTTGGTTTATTAAATATCGCACGTTTAAATAATAAATAAAAATATAATTGATTTATATTTAAAATATTATTTGTAAAATATGTAGATTCTTGGTTTTTTATTATAGTAAATAAATGTCGTAATAATAATAATATTATTTGTCTGTATGATATATCGTTTTTAATGATATTTTTTTTATTATTAAAAGTGCGATTTTAATTTTAAGTGTTTAGTACTATTTAGAGCATTTGTCGCAATGAATGTTTCTGTTGGCTTGCCTCTAACTAATATATGACTTGGCAGTGAGCGTGTGGTGTGTTATAATGATAAATATAGTTTACTTTTGTTTGACTAACTATAACTTTTAACTTTGTATAAATTTTGGTTTATTTTTATGATTATTGTTTAAAATTGTCCCTAGTTTTGTTTTGTAATTTGAATTTATTTCGTTTCTAAAGTAAATTAATTAAAGTTGAATTCACTTTTAATACTAAGTAAAGTTGTAATAAAGCCCCCCACACTTGTCCGCGCGCACAAAGTCAACAGAAACCAGACAGATGCTATAGGCTAGGTGATCCTAACCGAACTGCAGGAGCGCGCGCTGCTTGTACAGGGCGGGTACGTGGCGGGCCGCGCCACGCAGCTGCAGGTCACCAAGCGCAACGCGCTCGCCACGCCGCGCGACGCCGAGCGCGAGCCCACGCCCGCGCCCGCGCCCGCGCCCGCGCCCGCGCCCGCGCCCGCCACGCCGCCGCCCGCCTTCACCGCCATGGTGGTGAGTGCACACACATACGCACATTTTAAATATTTCTTTTAAGTAATTAATATAATTCGCTGCTTTATTTTATTTAATTAATGTTATTTTAGTTAATGAATGAAGCCAGTCGTGGCGCAGCGGCACAAAGTGTGACTCTAAAACCGTCTGGTTGTGGATTCGATCCTCACTCGAGGAGATAAAATATTTACTTAAATTTATATTTCCATTTCTTCACTCTGTGTCGAGGCAAAGCGCGGCGTTAGGTTCTGCCACTCAACACGTAAAGCCTCCAGAATCCGGCAGAAAGTGGGAAACGGTGCGTCTTAATACTAGGTTCCCTCTGCCTACCCTGCTGTGTGCGGGATACAACGTAAAGCTGATAAAAAAAAGCTTTATATCGAATATTTTGTGATATTAAAAAATAAACTCATATATGATACTGTAAATAATTCACAAAAACTATTTTATAATACATTTTCAGGAAAAGCAACTCTCCGACCTAGTAGAAGAAATACGCAAGCTGAAATCGGTGATTGTCAAACAAGAGAATCGTATCCGCGCCCTCGAGGCCACCGTGAAGGCAGGACTGGCGCCCCCCGCGCCCACGCCCACGCCACCCGTGCCCACGCCGCCCGCGCCCTCGCCCAACAACCACGACGATGGTATGGCACCCGATGAGGTTTGAGAAACTGTGCCCGAGACGATTATACATATTAAATGGAGGTATTTTAACCTTATTAATGTTATCCAATATATGTTTTAAACCGGATGTTTTAAATAGTTTAACTCTGTGACAATACAGTAACTCCGTGGTTCGTAGTCTGTTTGTTTAAAGGAGTCTACTTGTTTGAGATTGATACATTTTGTAATATTAACAAGGATTTTTGAACAAAGAGTAAGTAAACATAAAATAATATTAAAAAAACATCCAATATTTTGTAGTTAAAATAGTTTTATTTAATATGCGGGCGGTTTGAGAATCTGTTGTTTAATATCAATTGTTTAGTAGCTTTTTTGAGAGATTTTAAGTTTTTTTTTGGTCAGAAGTTTTGACAAGGGAATTCATTTAGCACACACACTCACATAAATAAATAGGTTTTTTTTATGTAAATGTCTATGATTGCTAAACAATTGGTTGATAAACAGTTGTATAGGTTAGTAATTACTTTTTTTCTATCTGTATTATACTAAGGAGTGGCAGGAGGTTCTTCTATTTGGACCAATTTATATATAGCTATGTGTCTAAATGATTTATACAAATAAAAAAAAGTTGTAATAAATTACAGTCTTAAGATTTTTTTTTTAAATTGTACTCTTGTCATTAAAGTGTAAAAAAGTGTCAATCAAAGTGTGATATAATAGTTGTTGTTTTTCTTAGCATGTTATATCATTTACACACAGAGTTAATATTAAATGCTTCAAATCAACACATGTAGTTTCTTAAAATATTATATCATATTTATATATAAATATTAAAAAAGGCTAAATCGAAAAGTGGCATAATATTTTTCAAACCAAGTTAATAAAACAATTTAAATGCCCCAAAAGCACTAGATGGCGCAAGTGTCGTTTAGGGATTTTGTAGGTAACCGTAAAGTAAGTTAAAAACTTTAAATGCCCGTATTATAAAACTTTTTTTTCGCCACTTTTCTATTTAACAGATTTTACCGACAATATACAGAAAACAAATTGACAATAACTTATTCTCAATACTATAATTATTTACACTACAATATACCAATATTTAAATGTTATAATAATAATTTTAAACATCACTTTTTTTTAACGAAAAGAAATCTGTCAATAATATGAAAAAAAAATATATTTGTAAATAAGTCAACTTGTGCCTTATTATAGACAATTTTGTCACAAATTGGTCTAAATATGTACTATTAAAAAAATATGTATTGTATTTAGACATTTCTCAGAGATTTTCTCAAAGGAAATGTTCTAATATTTTATGGATCTTTACAAGTGCGCATAGCTAGTAAATAAATGTATACAGATTTTTATATGGCAACACTATACTTTAAAATATAATTAAATTTCAACAATTATGTCATTTTCGAAAAATAAATAAGTTTATATTATATAAAGATATATTTTGCATTTGATGATAAATTTTTTAATAAGAAGTTTTTAATCTGTATTCTATAACTTTATATTTACTGAAGCAATATATTATAATTATTTATTGTTTGATATTTTTTAAACATAACAATTAAATAGAGCGAGGTGACTACAGGTAATAAACATAGTATTTCGCACTTCGTAAGAAAGAGACTTCATGTTATATAGTATTAATTTTTTTTACACTGTAGCAAATTTTGTAAATGTCATTTTAAATTAACATAATTTGTACTGAATCCTATTTTTCGTAAAGTGAGCCCATTGTAAGACTAATATATCAAATATTTTCATTTAAAACCACATTTAATATAGTTATAATTTCAATTCGCACTTAGCTTTAGTTTTTAAGAGTCCAGTAACATGGTGCTTTACTTTAAATATTTATCGCTTCGAAATGACTCGTTTTTCAATTATAATACTAACAATATCCGTTTATTTTTACCTACTATAGATTTTTTGGATGAACGTGCTAGGTTCTTAATCATAATTTTGATAAATAAAAAATAATATGTAGCCCAATTGGGTGTTATACATTCTTTGTCACTACGGAACTAGCACGGAATATATTCTTATGACGAATCGCTGGTCAATTTAACCTACTCTTTAAATATCTCGACATTTTGGCCATTTTTTTATTAGTTTATTATAAAACACACAGTTATGATCTTGCAGCCAGTAAAAACTTATTTTATAGCTTTCGATGTATACGTTGCGATCATAACTCGTTGGTTTTGACAGCTAGTCACGTCACTTGATTTTGACATTTGACAGGTTAAGTTATGCTGTCTCTCTTCAGGCAGCAAGTATTATAGTTTAAATAAAATAGTATTATTATTATGATTCTTTTTTTTCCTAATTTTAAGATGGCGTAATTTTAGATGTTCTATTTTAAGATCATGACAAGGCAGTGTATGTATTTGTTTGTATGAAATGCTTTTTACCTTCGAGGGGTTTTGTGTAAATTATTTCTTGTATTTTGTATGTGAAGCTTCGTTTTGTATTTTTTATTTGTTTTATTTTCTCTCTTTTTTATTCTAACCGACGCGACGCAGGAATAGCGAGCTGTGTACTTATTGTTATTAGATACAACAATAATGTAACGAAATATTTAATTATCTCGACAATATTTATTATACTGTTCGCTTTTTAGTATTTTTAAGGTGCCAAATATATGAAATGCTCAATTTGGCGATCGATTGTATTAAAAATGGCGACTTTTATTGATTATTGCTAGCTGAAGTCGCTTTTTATTAATTTGTATGACGGTCTGTCCCCATACTGGGGTGGCTAAATAAACATGTTTTTTTTTTATAGAAAATCCGCTGTCAAAATTGAAAATAGTAATAATAGCGCACAATAAAACAGTCAGCAATTTTAATTATGATATTGTGCATTTATTACAGCGCGTAATTGGACTTGGTTACATTTTTATTTCAAAATTTTTGCAATGTTGGATTTTTTCTTTACAAAAATATATATAATAGTATTTACCAGGCGATTTATACACTGAGATCGTGGAAACAGGTGTTTTTTTTGTATATTTATTTGTCCAATCCTCAAAGAAGATTCAATTTAAATTTAATTGGTTGTTATAATCTATTTCAATAATAATAATGCTTTTTTTATTTATGTCAATAAAGTAAATAATTATAGATTTTGTTGTTGTTGTAAGAATTATATACGAATTGGTGCTAAGTGAAAGTGCTAATTGTGCTAAAACAAAATGTAAATGTTTAAATAGATTATTGAAAAATGGATCTCTTGATTACAGATTACATATCATCGCTGTCTATAAAAAAAATAAAAATACATTTTACTATGAACTTTTCGGACATAAGCTTGATAAATTGAATATTTATGAGATTAATAAAATATTTTATTTTTAAATTTGGTTAAATTTAAATTACACAATAAAAAAAATAGTAGTCAAATTTACGCCTCAAAAAAGTTGCGGGCAACGACCAACTACTAAATAAAACTAATTTGAGACACAGCGATGATATATGTATATCAATTTACTTGCAGATTTTTAACTTATAATTCAATTTAATGGATTTGAAAGCGATTATTGTATTTTAAAGTGATTTGGTCAATTTATAATGTAATAGTTGTAAGTGTCTTGTTGTTAATACTCAGATGATTGCAATATAAAAAAAGTTGAGCAGAAATAAATGTCTATTTTACTATTTTCATTGTTGGTATTATTTTTTGGAATGTTCCCAATCTTTAGGTGTTAGAGGAAAAAATTGCCTAATATTGCCTAGGTTAGGCACAGAAAAAGAGCTCAGAACAAAAAAAAAAACACAAAATGCCAGAATACCCAAGATATTCCATATTAGTATAACAACGACAGATAAACCTCCAAAAACTAACAGTTTATAATTTGAAATCTTGTTTACGGGATGTTTATATTTGTCACAGCGACTCGCTCGGAGTTTCGCTAGAACTACTTTATGATTTATTTACTAATCTGAATTACTTTCATGTTCTAACATTATCACTTTAATTAAATACAATAGCTATATATTGAATATTAAAGTTTAAAATAATAAAAAATTGTACCAATTTTGTCAAGTAAATACTTTAAATATTACTAATTTGAGGTTGGTCATTTCAAATCTACCCTCATTTTTTTCTTTAGCAGCTCTTCGTATTAGTGTCGGACGAACCAACAAATCAGACACAAAATCCAGCTTTTACAATGACTTTATTCACTCTTGTGCTATACAATCCAATTATATATAGATACACTCGTAGTTACAATATTTAAATATTAATTCTAATGACAAGATGTCTCGACAAAATCTTAGGACGTAATGAACATGACTGCATCCTTATCCTTATTCGAATGAGCAGTATGCTGTTGGCCCTACTAGCCTCTACAGCGTCACCGGGCTTGGGGAGGCCGAGCTAAAAGAGCTCTGACCTTGGCTTGGCTACCGTGGAAGGCACCAACAAATGAGAACACAGCGTCGCAAGGGCGTCTCCTTTGAGACTCGGACCGCGACTTGCGAACACCGTTTGTAGTGGGGAACTTTGCTTGGCTCGGTCCGAGCTAGGCCTACTGGGTAGGGCTCTTGATGCCCTTTTTGATTGTTAATTGCGGGCACGTCTCGCGCCGAGGCGCGATTGGGCCACAGAAAAACTGGGACCTCATCTCCACCGGCGGGGACGGTGTGTGTAGCGTGTGTGGCTGCGGTTGTGTGTAGCCCTACCTACATATTTTGGGTCGTTCGCTTTAGTGATGGGGTCAGCATCATCGGTTAGTACATGAGTGCTGTGTCATTTGTGCTTATATTGGAAATCCACCGGAAAAGACGCAGCACACTACCGCCACTTAATACAATCGATAATGGAAACAATATCAAATGACGTACTCGTAATTACAGTGACACCTATTACTACACTATACGTAACTTATGCTAACATTAGTCACATTTAAACTTCAAATCACATTTAAAATTCCAATGCACATTGAGCAAAATTCTTTAAAATAATCCCGACTGTTTTTGTAACATCTGCGGTAAATATATATCCAAAAATTGTAGACTAAATTTGAATACTTTAGATTTCCTTTGGGTGTCCAAATAAGTGATAAGTACTGCGTCCCTCATATGGTATGTCAAATATTTGTGGAGTCTTTCTCTTATTAGAAGTATCAAACGCCAATATTGTGGCGGGAACCTTACAATCATTAAGATTATTGTTATTTTTGTATGGTTGATATAAACGCTTAAATTAGTTATTTACTCTAATTTGTTATCTGTTACTAGATCGGTCCTATGCACTAGAGATGGACCAGCTTTTGGATTTATACAAAATTATCTTGATATGAACTCTTGAGTTAGAAAAAAACTTCTTCAGGTGATGAAAGTAGGGCGACTGATGTTTTAATCTCTTTTGAGCCCCAGCTCTTCAATCAGGAAGACCTCAGTGCATTAGTCACAGACCTTGATTTTTCTAAAAATTTATAGGAGATTCTACCTAAAAGAAAATATTTTAACCTATTTCGAAAGAAATATTTTAACCTCAGAGAAACAAAAAGGTCTTTACTTAAACTTTACAGCTCAGTACATAACTTGTTGAAAAAATGTGCGATTTTATACTATATTATATTATTTCTTTTTTGCTCAGATTTTTACACATCGTGGTGCAAATAATGTATTAATATTTAATATAATAAAATATATGAAATTATTATTAATAAATATTAAATTAATGATAACAAAAGGGTGAACCTTTTTTCCACATAAGATAAACAATCCTATCCTCTATTCATTTTGGCATGAGACAAAATATAAACAAAGAAATACTGTTTCTAAAACCTTATTATAAACAAATCAAAAAACTTAATAAAAACAACAAAAGTAACAACGGAATCGCAACAGTAGTCTTAGGAACAGGTTGACCGATTGTAAAAATGGCGGATATAATCTGACCGATGACAAAACATCACATTTTAATTTAAAACGTCCACAGTATGTAGCAATTGTGCTCTATAATTTGTTATAGTAGTTTCTTTTTTTAGTATTAAAATGAGTCTCAACTTTGAGAACAAATTGGCTTTTGGGTGTTTCTACAAGTCAAGTATTTAAACATTATTATTAAAAATTAAGATAATAAAAATTAAATCATCTTCACGCTGCATCCAGCACACAGCAGTGTAGTCAGAGGGAACTTAGTGTGAAGACACTCCGTTCCCGATTTTTTGCCGAATTCTAGAGGCATTGGATGTTGAGTGGCGGAACCTCCTTTTGCCTCGACAACAACACGAAGAAAATGAAAAAATAATTTTAAATAAATATTTCATTTCGTCGAGTGGGGAACGAACCCACAACCAGTCGATTTTACAGACGCACTTTGTGCCCCTGCGCCACGACTGGCCTCCATTAATTAAGGCTGTTCGTGGCGCAATTAAAAAAACATTATGGAATTACTTTTTCTTTCTTTTCACTTAAAATTTTATAAAATTGCACATTATACATGTGCAACTTTATATAGAAAAAATATAATTATTAAAATCATTTCATCATCGATTAAATTGATCATTTTTTTTCATAGATATTAATTAAAAGTTTATATAAGTTCGATAGACATCGTTCAATAATAATATAAATCCATAAATTTTTATTACTTATCGTACTATACTAAGCTCCATCAGTAGTGACCTACAAAATAATCTTTTTTTGATTTGTTTACATGATCTCATGCCTTCGTGAATAGGGTATAACGTTGAGCCGTGTCTCCGTCCGTAGGAAATCATTTAAATAATAAAATCATTGGATGGATGGCTTCCAATCAAAATCGTGGCACAGGAACACAAGCGTACGACTGAAAATTGATGACCGATTCCCACTGGTAACACACAATGCCTCCAGAATTCGGCGGAAAGTGGGGAACGGAAAGATCTTAATGACGACAGTTTCTTAACAATAGGTTCCACTTTCCCTACCCTATAATAGAATAGAATAAATTTGGATAATTTGACAATTGTAGAAAAAAAAAACAATTTATAACCTCCTTATTATACATATTTATTTATCGCCATCAAACGCTCGATCAAACTGTTCGCTAGTTATCTTCCTCTTCTTCAATTTCTTCATCAAAGCCACGTCTGCTGCCAACTCTTCTAACTCTTCTTGTGTCACTGCTTTCCTCTTCTTGCCTTTACCTGTTAAACATGTCATTAGAATCTTAAAGAGGGAAAGACAATGGATATAACATAGTTAACCCACCAAAAAATATTTTCAAGTAAAATGTGGACAAGAAGATGGCTCGCACTATTTTTTTAACAGATTATCAAATCTCATGTAATGTCACGAAGTGTGAAATCGATTGTTTGTAAAATCGACTGGTTGTGGGTTCGATCCCAACTCAAGGAAATGAAATATTTACTTAATTAATATAATAATAATATTTCTATTTCTTCGCTCTGGTGTCGAGGCTTAGCGCGGCGTTGAGTTCTGCCACTCAACACGCAATGCCTCCAGAATTCGGCAGAAAGTGGGGAACGGAGTGTCTCAACACTAGGTTCCCTCTGCCTACCCTGCAGTGTGCGGGATACAGCGTGAAGCTGATGAAATGTAATGCCAAGTACTAAGTCTAACTTTATAATTTCTACTTTAGTCGAAAACTGTGGCTTGGCCGTTCCATTATGGCAAGTTGTGGCAGTTGAAGAAAGAGGGTGTCGTGGCGTAGGGGCACAACGATGTATCTGTAACGCGACGGTTGTGGTTTCGATCCTACTCGAGGGAATTAATTATTAATTCTTAATATTATCATTTCTTCGCTGTGGCGTCAAGACAAAAGCCCGGCGTTGAGTTCCGCCACTCGACACGCAATGCCTCGAAAAATTCGGCGGCAATTGGGGAACGAAGTGTCTTAACACTAGGTTCCCTCTGCCTACCCTGCTGTATGTATGGGATACAGCATGAAGCGGATATAATTCTTATTAAGAAAACGGCAGTTCTAGAAAAGGTGGCTTGTGCCCCCTCGCGCTTCGCTTATTTCGTCGTGGCGATAATAGTATGGCTACCAATATACACTAAACTAGCTTTTTAATCTAGCTTGAACTTTCAACACAATATGTAAATGTTTTTATTTTTTAATTATTACCTTGTTCATTGTGTTTTATTTTTAACTCTTTCCTTTTCTTTCTTTTCTCCTTCTTTTCTTGTTTATTTTGTTTTGTTTGTTCCCATGGTTGGGTTTTTACCTGGAAATTGAATGGATATTTGATATTATTGAAGTGAGAACGTCTTATAAATATTGGAATTAACGAGCGTTAAATACAAATAAAAGGAAGGAAGGAATTTATTGAAAATTATTAATTTTTCAATAAATTATTTTTATTGAAAAATAATTAAAAATAAACTCCTTTGTATTATACAAAATAAAGATAATTATTATAAAAAAAAATCAGCTTCAGCTATCAGCACGCTATATCCCGCACATAGCAGGGATTACACTTATTATTACGTCCGATTATACGTATTGAGGCCAGTCGTGGCGCAGGGACACAGATTGTGACTGTAAAACTGACTTGTTCGATCCCCACTCGAGGAGATAAAATATTTACTTACATTTTATTTTCATTTCTTGGCTCTGGTGTGGAGCAAAGTGCGGCGTTGAGTTCCGCCACTCAACACGCAATGCCTCCAGAATTCGACGGAAAGTGGGGAATGGTGTGTCTTAACACTAGGTTCCCTCTGCCTACTCTGCTGTGTGCGGGATACAGCGTGAAGCTGATTTATTTTTTTAATTTGATTTAATTATTACGTAATATATTGATTACCATTTTCTTTCTCTTCTTGGATGGCCACATCCCAGTTTTCTTATACTCTTCCAACTTCTGCAATCTACTGGTTTCCTTCTGTTTATCTTTGTACGGTATACTATTAAAATCTATTTTATCTTTAGGCCCCACGAATTGTTTCTTATGTTCTTCCTTAATTTCGGGCATCAGAGGTAACTTCAGTAAGCCGTAGCTAGTCGCTATGTGGCCCAAGGGAAGTTCCTTTAGTTGCAGTAATATATTGCATTCGTGTTTAGAGTATGCCCGTATATGAGAAACGAAGGCCTTCAACCCTTTGTCTAGAACAGCTCTATCTTTTTTTTGTTGATCGTGTAGTATTGTTAGTACCTGTTGAAAATAAAACTTACGGTATAGGGTTTGTCTAATGCTATTATAATTGAATATCATTGTAAAAATTCAAATGTAAATGGGGTAAATTTAATTTGATTTGGTCGATAAAGTGTAGAGTTTTAGGTTTGGTTTTTCAAGTCTTAGAATGTTAGATCACAAAATAGGAGAAACTGTACTATTTTTTTTATTTTATTTTAAAGGTGGTAATTGATTCGGCACAAATATTTTAAGAGGTTGTAATTTTGGATTGGAAGAATTTATTATGTCGGATTTGTCTGTTCTTAAGACAAAAGGTATGTGGAAAAGGGAGAATGCCAAGACCATTCTTATATTTATTATCAATAAAGAGCTAAGCGGTTCCATTATATGGAATTCCGCCAACTTTTTTGATAAGCCTAATTTCCATTTAAGAACAAGAAACAAAGAAAAACTCACTTTGTCCTTCAATTTCTGAGTAATCTTTATATCATCACTCGATTCCCTCCAATCTGTCAGTTCAACTTTCTGATTAGCCTTTATAAA
Organism: Heliconius hermathena; assembly: GCA_013403705.1. Taxonomy (NCBI): domain Eukaryota; kingdom Metazoa; phylum Arthropoda; class Insecta; order Lepidoptera; family Nymphalidae; genus Heliconius; species Heliconius hermathena. Next base: position 41,371 of record JAAIXJ010000453.1, read on the forward strand.
TGGCACATAGCTGTCTTCAGTTGGCAGCAATGGGAGTAGGGAGCAACCGGAAGCCCCACCTCTCGCAGTTCTGCCAACCCTGTGAACTAGTGCCGCTGGACTGGTAGGAGGTTCCCATTGAAGCACCCATTGTACTTCCGGTATGTCGAGGCCTCTGGAACAAAATATATATTTTTTTTTCTATTATTTTATACAATCTTAAGCTGATAATATCTTATCTCATAAAAAAAATAAAAAGGTACAGTCTGATAAAAGTAACATTCAACTAATAAAGACATGTAAAAAAAACTTAATTTTCAGTGACGTAGAATATATGGTGTTTTTTATGAGTAACATTAACTATAGTACAAATCCAATAATTCTTAATTTTTTGACTAAACGCCTCAGCATTATTTCAGTTTACACAATACAAAAAATTCTCAATCTCAAAAAACTAGTCTAAGTCCCTATGTTAGGCCTTTTCCAATTATTTATAAACTAAACATTTCTCTTCATCATTCTGGCAAGATAAAGTGCCACTCAACACACATGACTTGGATTTTGATATAAAGTGAGGAACGGAGTGTCTATGAGTAAAACACTCAGATAATGGAAAGTTGAACTTAGATTTATTTAACTATCCAGGACATGGAAAGGTGTAAATAAGTATTTTTATTGTGAATGTAAGTATTTCTCAAATATGAAAATTGTCTTGTAGATAGATATATGTAAGAAACTGCATAAGTTTGTTGAGATAGGTTTGTAACTTGACAATATTTTCACAAAATTATCACTAACCTTGCCAATAAATCCGTACACAACAAAATAGTATTATCAGATGCTCTGAAATTCTCCAAAATTTTGCTTCTTTTTTGTTTCATTTTCCCATGAATAGCAAATATTTTTATATCAGGTACAAAAATCGGTAATACATCAGCCCAATAGTCCACACAGGCGCAAGTCGGCAAAAAGAATAAACCTTTCAAAATCTTTCTATTTCTTATAAAATTGAGTAAAAACAGAAATTTTTCCTGTGGTTCGACAATTACATAATTATTTTCCAAAGCTAATGGAGTACTAATGGAAGATTTTTCTTTAACACTTATTAAAACTGGGTTTCTTAGACCAGCCCTGACCAAATCCTGGAGTTCTTTAGTTTGTGTCGCCGAAAACAAACCAGTTCGCCTCTGTCTGGGTAAATATTGTAATATTGTTGTAAGAGTTGCAGTAAACCCTAAATCTAGTAACCGGTCAGCTTCATCGAGTACTAGAAATTCCTGAAAATAATTTTAAATGTTATATATGTGGTAATAAATAGTAGGAAGGAAGGCAGAGGTAACTTAGTGTTAAGACACTCCATTTCTCATGCACCAGCCAATTTACGAAATTGCGTTGTTTGCGTATTAAGCGGTTTCTTAATTTATATCGATTTCAAAGTACTTTTTACACCAACTAAATAATAAATCTTTAATCCAAATATCTTTTGACTCTAATTGAATCACACAAACATAAGCCCAGTGGGAAAAACTCTGAATGTAAAGAAAAAGTGTTTTTTTTTTTAAATGCATACAAAATTACTTCTCAATCCTACTAATATTATAAATATAAAAGTTTGTGAAGATGGATGTTTGTTCTACTTTCATGCAAAAACTGCTGAACAGATTTAGGTGAAACTATACAGTATTTTTGTTACTTTTATTAACGTATATATCGGCTCTTTAGTTTAAGCTATCTTTTATTGATTTATCTATCAAGTTGCAATATTTTTAAACATTTTATTCTTTTGTTTTGTCATCTAACTTCTTCGATAGACATCTGAGATGGTTTTGTGCTTCTTCTGCTGACACAATTGTTTTTGGTAGTGAGCAATTTTTTTTTGTTATTTATTAGGTGTTTCGGGACGAAAGTTGCTCTCATTAGTCTTTAGTCAGAAGGGAACAACACATTGCTTAAAATTTCGTAATTTGTGATCATTGCGGGATCGTTGGTAATTATAAAGTCTATTTCGATCTTTATAACTTGATCGGGTAATAGCCACGTCCATTTTTTGTTTGGCCTTTTCGTGGAGGAAGTATTTATAATCTTTAAATTGTACTCTAATGCATAATCTATTAATTTTTTTCCTCTTTCATTGCGTTCTCCATAACTGTAATTGCCCATGACAAGGTTTTCTTCTTTTTTTGGACGTCTTATTTTTTCATTAAAATCACCCATGACTATTATCTTATCAGCCAAGTCGTGTGCCCCCTTGATGTCGTTGTAGAATTTGCGGACGTCTTCTTCACTTGATCTTTCGGTGGGCGCATACACTTGTACTATTGACAGGTTTTTATCTTAATAATAGGTTGCAAAAGCGCTACTCTTTCCGAGATTCCTATGAAATTTTACTAGATTTTTAGTTTCTTTTCAATTAAGAATCCAACACCGTACAGCTTCTTTGTTAGGCCAATGTAGCAGAAGATGTAATTTTCATATTTCTCAATATTACAGTTCAATCTTCTGAATTCACACAGTCCTATGAAGTCATGATTAATGTTTGCTAGCGCATTGACTGGCTCTAGGTGCCTCGCTGTTGATGCTTGAGACTTTATTTTGTATGTGCAACTTTTGAGTGTCTTCCTTGTTGGTGCAATTTTACAATTTATTATTTCTTTGATTGTGCCTTTGTATTATATATTCTTTGCTTACGATTATACTCTCTCGTATTTTTATTTTCTTAGGTTTATTTAATGGTTTTGTTTGCATAGGTTTCGGTGGTACTTGGTTTGCTGGAGGGTGGCGGTCCGACTTCCCCACGGTGACCGCTAACCGGTTTGGGGGAAACTATATTTTATTTGTTGTGATCTTCTTTGTTTTAAAGGTATCCAGGGGTCGCTACTTAAGCTACTCTCGCCCCTCCCAGCCCGGTGACGCTGTCAAGACCAGTTCAGGTCAACAGCATTCAGTCCATTCGAAAAAAAAAAATTAGGCAAAGGTAGCTAAATTTTGTCTTTTTGTAAAAAAGATTGTTGTCAACACATGTCTCCTACCCAGCTGTACTGTATAGCCGTCAAACATGGGGTCTTATTGATTGAAAATAAAAAGAAGAATAGGGACCACTGCACTGAATCCACTGGGCCGTGGAAAGAAGTATACTGAGACTTAAAAAAGTACAGAAACTAAGGAGTACAGCCATAAGAGAACTGACAAAAGTGCAAGATGCACTTACCATCTTATTTAAACTAAAGTGGAAACGGGCAGGACATGTGGCTCGAGACAAGAACAAACGATAGACACTCCTGGCAACTAGGTGGAAAAGTGCTGCTGCCAAGAGTAACATTGGTAGACCATACAGAAGATGGAGGGACGATTTTGAAGGCATTGCAGGCAAAGATTAGCAGCTCAAGGCAAAAAACAGGAAAGAATTGGGTAAGCAGGAGCTGGAGCAGGCCTACACTCAAAGACGGGCCCAATAAAAAAATACAAATCAATAATAAACTAACCCTACTAATAATTAAACAATAATATAATATATATAAACAATGATATAATATAAACAATAATATAATAATAATAATAATAATTAACTTTAAAACACTTCACAACAGGTAGGTAAATAAGAGTACTCTGTCCCTGAAGATTTTGTGAGTGAAGTGCGTTTATACTCCTCAGTTGTCAGTTGTCCTCACTTGGAGGAATATTTATATTGAAACTTCTTTCTTTTCCTATAATTGATAAACCAAATGATGTTAATTTCTGCCACAGAGTGTGGGGAACAGTGTCTTAATGCTCCCTCTACCTACTATGCTTCTGTAATAAGTGTGATACTGCTGAAAAAATCATGTTATATTGTACCAAATCTTTTAATCTTCCAGGCAGGTTTAAATGTCTTCTCTCTGCCAATAAATCTTGAAACCTCCCAGGAGTACAAACAACAATTTGGGCACCTTTTTGCATACTTTCTGCATCAGCTTCTATGGGTCTGCCGCCAACCAGTAATGATAAAGTTATATGCTTTAACTCCGGTTCTTCTAAGAATTGTTGAATAACCTGGAAAAAAATTAAATTTGTCTTAAATTTTAAAAAAAGATTATAAAATATTAATGAATATTTGAATTTACCATAAATATCTGCGTAGCCAATTCTCGAGTCGGCGAAATAATAACTGCATATACAAAATCTTTTCTTAACGGCGTTTCTTTTTCTCTTTTCATTAACATTTCTAACAAAGGAACTACGAACGCCAACGTTTTGCCGGATCCTGTTACAGCTTCAGCAACTACATCTTTGCAAGACAAGATAAGAGGAATAACAGCCGCCTGTATAGGAGTTAAGGTTTTAAAACCTTGCTTATTGATACAATTTAACACTGGCGGCGATAGCGCAGGTGTGACTTTTGACCACACTTTAATAACCATTTTCTATTTTTTATTTTTACCACTTTTATTTATGAAGTCTTAAATGAAAACATACTGCCATTGCACCACATGAGTTTGACTTTGACATTTGTAGCGACTAGCGTGCCTACGAATGACCAATTGTCACTGTGACAAGTCTTAAAATTGACAATGAAGATTAGAAATTTAATAATATATACGGTACTGTATTATTATGATGCTATCCGTTTTTTGTTATTTTATAATTATAAAGGAAAAAAATATAAATATTATTTAAAAAAAATGGAATTTAATATCATATTTGCCATTTTGAAATCTTTTGGTTTCAAAACGCATTGTAATCAATAATCAATATGGCGCATGTTGATATGATAAATTGACAGCTGTGTTTTGTGATTTGTCTTTGTACTTAACGTACGTTGCGTTGTTATGTTTCTTTTATATCGCCAACACTTTAGGAACAGTTATTAAAATGACTAGACCGTTTGGAAATAGTGATAAACGATTTTCTATTGACGACGCCTTCGAGGAGGAGACTGATGAAGCTATAAAAGTGTACGGCGCAACGGGCGATAGGTCCCCTTTACAGAATAAATTTAAGAATGGAAGCGATTATATGGCGAGGTATTTGTTTTTACCTATACTTATATGTCCTTATAACATTTAATTTAAATTATTAATTTAATTACTATTAAACCATGCTTAAACTATCATATTGTTCATGACCTTTAATGATTAATCTCAGTGGGGCAAAGGCTTTTGAACTGTAGCAAGCCGTTATTAGCGCCCCAAAGATCTGGCTTAGTTTCTAACACGCTAATTGTCTAAGTAAATACTTATTAGAACCAGTGTGTTAATAAACAACGGTATTCTTTGTAATACAAGAGTTTTTATAATTTGTTCACAATGATTTGGAAAAATCAGTTTGCTTTGTTTAAAAAAAAGTACATTTATTTAGCCTTGATAAATAGATTATGTGATGCAAATAAGGAAGCCTTATTAATATGCACGGCAGGTATATTTATAGAATATTAAGGCTTGCTTAATGTGTGATTCATTCATACCCTTTCATTTGTGTATCCAATATTATACAAATATAATACTAACTCAATATATTTACAAATTATTTAATAACATATATATTTTTAAACTTATATACTGAAACATTTTTTCTGAATGATGAAGTATATTTATATGACTTATTTAATTTGAATATTTGTTTTTTAAACAAGAAAGTATTTTTTTACATAACATTATTTCATTTCATATCTTTTTAAATTACCATATAGGTTTGACCTTCTAAATTTTTTTATCTCATGGCTAGCAAGTTTTGTATTGATTGAATTTTTTTGCATTTATTTGTGATGCTTTTTTATGAGATCCAATTTATTTTTTAGTAAATCTTATTTTTTTTTTGCAAATAAGCCATTCTTGTAGAGAAGTGACTTATACCTTTTTAAATACAACATTTAAAAAAAATTTAACTTTTATCAACCCGAAATATAGCAGAGAACATAGTGTTAAGACAGATTGTAATACAGATTGTATTCAAATAATATTCAAGAGAAGATGCAGTTATTAAAAGTGGAGGACAGCATTTAGCATTTGATTATAAACATGGTAGTTTTGAGTTCCATATTCACATACAATTAATTTGAATACCCTGTTCCCATATAGCATAGTGCTGCATTGAGTTCTGCAAATTAACACTCACCTCATTTTAGAAGTAGAAAACAGAGTGCCCTGGCATTTGTTTTCTTTGCCTGTCTTGCTATGTCCAATATAATGTTAAACTGATTTTTTTTTTACAGAAGTTGGTTAATAAGGTTTATTTGAAGTTAATACATAGAAAGTATTATACAGGGTGTTTTTGTCAGCACCACTTTAAGTGAAACCACAGTTTTAACCACTCTATAAAAGCCTAGTATATTTTTTTTTTAAAAAATCTGAAAAAGAAAGTTATTTTTTAAGCAAAATACATAATAAAATCATCGTTGTAAAATAAAACACCATTTGTCAAAAACGACGCAGGCATACATAAACCTATCAAAGGGAAACCGCTGCATACGCCTCATTCCGAAATCGAGTCGTAGGTATTGGCGGCAAAGTTCAAAATTGTTTAACCTTTAGTAGTATTTTTGTAGTAGTATGTGTTTACGTTATTGGCATCTATGCTTAACTGCGTCACACGAAATATAGGTATGGATAATCATCTTAAAATGAAAAAAAATCCTACGTCTAAATTGTTAAGATGTCTTGATTAATTTATGTAGGTATCGGTTTAAAATATTTTTCCCTATATGCTGTTCCCGTAAAAGAAGCACTGACGCTTCCACCCTGTATATTCACTGAAATGACGTAATACCATCTTCATGCAGGTATTACGACTGTATAGTCAGTGATTGTGGCCTCAGTTCCCACACGAGGAACTGTTTTTATTTAAATAAAATATTTTAATTTCGTTCGTTCGTTAATTTAATTTAATTTATCAAAATGAGGCACAAAATGTGTAAATTATATGTATTTTAAAAACCCAAAATAAAAAAATGAATAAATCTTTTTATATTGTTCAAAATAATATAACTATCTAAATGTTATATTTTTTATAATTGTCTTTGTTCTACGTCTGTTACGAAATATATTCATTATCTTAATAGGTTAAAGTCAAATCACATTAAATTTTTTACTTAAAGTGCTATTGGTCCGTATTTATAAATCACTCTCAAGTCTGAGATCAATCTTGATACGCTGTTTTCATTAATAGATGTATAATTAATGATGAGAATGGTATCATAAAATCAACCTCAGACTTGAGAGAGATTTGTAAAAACGGACCTTAGTCTCGAAAAAAAAACAACCACATTCTGTCTAATGTATTAGGAAAGGTCACTTTGCCTGTAGCATGTATGTTTGGACCCTTATTTTTCCACCTGACATTATGTAATATAGATAGCTCTTTATGACGCATGAGCATTAATAAATTCAAAGTTATTGTTGGTCAATACCGAAACGTCGATCAAAAGTCCATATTACCTAATATATTTGGATAATATTAGTATGCAATAGAGGCCAGTCGTACCGCAGAGGCATAAGCGTGTGACTGTGAAGGCGACAGGTTGTGAGTACGATTCCCCCTCGAGGAAATGAAATATTTCATATTTTCAATTGCCTCCAGAAGCCTCCAACGCCTTCTGAATTCGGTGGAAAATGGGAAAGGCAGTGTCTTAGCACAAGGTTCCCTCTGCCTACCCTGCTGTGTGCAGGATACAACGTAAAGCTATATATTATGCAATATACATATTTTGTTTGAGTTAAAATAAATCATACTATAAGCGGTAGTTCAGTGTTCAAATCTTGCTCGAAGAAAAATCAATTAATCGGAATTACGTTCTCTTCGGTTACTTAAAGTACGGTGTTGGGTTCTGCAGTTACTTAAAACAGATAAAAATATGTAAACGTATATTTCGTTACTTCGTCTTGTCTTTGCGACATTTCGTTGCCTAATTTTATTTTAGATTCTTATCAATTTGAAATCTAAATTTTGAAAGTAAATTGTGTTCTGAGATGAGATTAAGTTGCTGATTGTATTGTTGCACGTATGTAGCAGAGTATGCAGAAGAAGCCTACTAATGGTTTTGTCTTGACACTAGTGCGAAAAAATAAAATATTAAATATTTTATTTGCTCGAGTGGGGATTGAACCCACAACCTGTCGTGTTCACAGTCACTCGACTGGCCTCAATGTTGAAATTGTATTAAACATCATTTCATGTAATAGACAGAGATACTAGAATATTTGTTCAATGCAAAGTAACTACAAAGTTAATTATACTTTTTTACACATGTTAAGGATTACACACTCATTTGCAGTGACTAATGTGGCTCTTTATATATGCATGAGTTACTAGAATTACAGGCAATCGTGACGTAGTAAAAAAGCGCCTGGCTGTAAACGTAGTGATTGTGGGTTCGATCCCAAGCGAGGGAATATTTTTTTTTCGTTCTATGCTCATTGACTTCCCCCCACTCAACACGCAATGCCTCCAATTTAGGCGGAAAGTTGAGATTGGAGTATTGACTCAAAATTTTTGTGCATTTACTTTGCTATATGCGGGGTCAAGCGTGAACCTGAAAACATTTTAAATTCTAGGGAACAATATAGCCTTGTTTACTATCTAGTAGATACGAATTTACTTTAGTGCAACCATATTTGAATTCATTATATAAGTTAACAAAATTGGAACCCACGACTCTTTGAAATCTTTATATTTCAAAGAGTCGTGGGTTCCAATACCAAATAATTTAACATTCTATGGGATAATCAAGATATCTGAGTAACGTAATACTTCATTAAGCACTTTCTGTTCATTTAGAGCAGGGGTTCCCAACCTTTTCTTGATCAAGGACCACTTTTTTATCATTCTTGGTAGCAGGGACCGCTATGTAGGTACAAGTCAGTCAGTCAGTGCCACAATCGTGTGACTGTATACGCGACGGTTGTGGGTTCGATTCGCAATATATCGTTCGCGGACCATATTTAGGCCTCTGCGGACCACTGGTGGTCCGCGGACCACTGGTTGGGAACCACTGATTTAGAGGCACTCCGTGTTTGATAGTAAGTTAGTTGAACGTTGTATTACTGGTAGAAAAAAATGACAATTGTATAGATAGAATAAATACTGAGTGGTCGAACAGAAACCACGGTATTTAGGGTTCCGTATCTTTTAAGGAAAAAGGTTAACATTATAAGATCAATTTGTTGTCCGTCCAAGGCCAGTCGTGGCACAAAATGTAACTGTAAAATTAACTAGTTGTAAGTTCGATCCCCACTCGAGGGAATGAAATAATTATTTATATTTTTATTTTTTCGCTCTGGTATCTAGGCAAAGCGCGACGTTTCGCCACTCAACACGCAATGCCTCCAGAACTAGCCGGAAAGTGGAGAACGGAGTGTCTTAACTCTAGGTTCCCTCTGCCTACCCTGCTGTGTGCATTCCGCACAGAGTGAACATGATTTGATTTTGTTGTCCCTCCGTCTCTTTGTTTGTCAAGAGCCTTTATTTCCGGAACGCTTGAAAAACGCATATTTCGACACTATAAAGGAAATTAATATTAATAGGGTACCAATGGACCTACAATTATGAAATTTGGCAGCTAGCATCTACAAATAGTACTAGTTCAGAAAAATATCTAAAAACTTTGCCTAAAAGGGGGGAAAAATTGATATTAAAGCCGCTAGTTCAAGTGAGGTATCAGATGAAAGGGCTCTGGCTAAGGGTGAATTTCAAAAAAAGCTTGTGGCCTCCAATTCTAGTATGGAACCCTCGGTGGTCGAGCCCGACTCGCGCTTCTTTTATTATAATTATACATATCAGTGTTAATCAGCAAACAACAGGTTTTTAGTAATTTAAATCTACAGCGTTTTTCACAAACCACTTTCATTTTGTCACAACTTTTGAAACACACATAATTAATTAATTTGTTTATATTAAGTAAAAAAAACAATCCAATAAATATAAATGCGAAATAAATATTTTGATGTCGAAATTTCGTGTGTCGAATATTTGAATGTCGAGGCGAAATGCGGCGTTGACTACCGCCACTCAACACGCAATGCCTCCAGAATTCGGTAGAAAGTGGAGAACGGAGTGTATTTACAACTGGGCTCCCTCTGCCTATCCTGCTACATGCGGGATACAGCGTGAAGCTGAAATGTATTAACAATAGAAACTATCTTAGTTTGTTTTTTTTTTATTCACATGAAAACCTGTTTTTACATAGCAGTAGCGTGCAAACATTCTGACAAAATATAATCTTATTTAAATATCAACATTATAATAATAATTAAATACTTATAAAATTATAAAATTAATACCAAAATAAATGTGATAGTTACCGCACAATTAGATAACAGCGAAAAGTGTAAATATTTTTTTAACGTTTATATCGCCCGCTGACTATTGACTCGCTGTGTAAGAGGTTGTTAAATAATTCAATTAGCTAAGTGATAACAAAAAGTCTTGATAAAATGTTTTTTTTTTACATATGAACACGCCGTGCCTCGTCGTAACAGACTAGAGAAAAGAAAATAATGAAAATATTAATATGGGAAATTTTAATTCATAAATCAGACTCCTAGCCAATAGCGATTTTTCCTTTAGACGCTACTTCTATAGTAGTTATTTATTCATTACTATGCATAATGTTCAATTTATAAATTAGACAAAAAAATAGTGTCTGACATCACTACTTTCTCCTTCTGTCGATGGAGAGCGATAGAGATAACACGTTTGGTGTCATAAACAAACGTCGCACCTTTTCCAGAAAACAATAGATGTTTTCATACATTTAAATATGTCCTACATATATTTAAATGTTTTTCAAAATGTCTTCCTAGCGCCTTAACTCTCACCACAGAGGAAATAACGTTACGCCAACTTCTAAGTGTTTACTAATACTTTGTGAAAACAAAAAAATATAACCTTAACAATATAGGGAACTCTTCTCTTGTTTCTTTTTTTTTAGTGTGTTGAATGGCGCATCTCAATGCCGCGTTTTTTACCTCATTATGAGAGCGAGGAAAATGTAAATATTTCATTTTGAAAGTCATTGCTGTGGACGAGTTTCCTTTACCTAGAGCGAAATTAACCAATGTCGAACTATAGTGGAATGGCACTAGACAGGTGCGTAACCCAGGGGCACCGTGCGGCTGTAAACACAGTGGATTGGAATCCCACTCGAGAAAATGAAATATTTAATATGTTCATTCCTTTGGTCTGAAAAAAGAGCGGCGTTGAGTTCTGCCTCACAATACGCAATGCCTCCAGAATTCAGCGGAAAGTGGGGAACAGAAATGTCTTAATAAAAACGTAATGTCTTAACATTAGGTTTCCAGGTTCTCTCTGCCTACCCTGCTGTGTGCAGAATATATCGTGAAGTTAATGATAGTAAACTAACACAATTAATTTTTAAATATTTCAGCAAAACCTACAAATGTTCAGAAGACACAACGTCACGTGACTCCGACTCCCTCATCCACGAATACGTAGAACCGACGCAATCTCTCTACTGCTGGAACCATCCGAAAGTTAGGGAAAATTGGAAAACGGTATGTGCCGCGGTCATACTGTTGTTGGTCGGCGTTGGTCTCTTGGGTATGGGAGCCTTCGCTGTGGCGGAGCCCGACAATGGGCTACAAGGTGCAGTATTCTTCGTCGCCGGAATGATTTGCTTCGTTCCCGGCGCGTACCATGTAGTCTATATCTGGTTGGCCGCCCGAGGTCAGAGAGGCTACGATTTCTACCACCTCCCACTTTTTACTTGATTTCCTTATGTAAATCCTAAGTTGTTTAAGTAAAAACGAAATTGATACGCTCTCTATTATCTGTTGTCGCCTGAAACATCTTGTAGGGCTAGCTATCGAATTATTTTATCTGTATCCACGAATCTATAGTGATATATTGAATCTGTATTTATTTCGTCCCGCATTTGACATATTTTCTAATCGAATACTGTCCAAGGTTTTATATGTATGTAAGTAAATCATTCATACCTTCGAGCCAGATGTGATTCATTGTTTCATCTTGTAAACAATTAGCTACAGGGAAATATTATGGCATCAAACCATTAGAATTTGATTTAATTTTAAGAATTGATTAAGACTTAAGCTGAACCGCAATTGGCTCGATCGTGTGAATCATACTTTAAAATAATAATAATAAAATCTATTATTATTATACTTATTAAATTATTTAAGTTAGGGCCCGAAAGGGGAAACGTATTTAGAAAGTCTTGAAGTGCCTAGTTATCTATAGATATTGAATTATCTAATTTTGTTAGGCAGTATGTTTATAGGCACATGGCATAATTTTGTTTGTGTAAATGTTTTTCTTTTTTTTTTTAATGTGAAATTTGTCGAACGTTTTATAATTTAAATACCTAGGTTGTTTTTATTTTTAGTTTTTTATCATAATAAATCGTAGTTATTGATCTCTAATATACATAAGTGATTCAATTATTTTTTTTATATTTATTTTACATCTTGTGCAAAATAATACATAATTATATTTACAAAAAGAAACAAGTATGAAATTAAAAAAATATAAGTTTCTACTAACAACTTCTATTTGTTTGGAAGTAACTAATTTATTTGGTTTTCGTTTATTTATTGGAATCACATATATTGAATAAAGCTACTATTCACAGATTGCAAAAAAAATACTAAATAACAAAAATGGAAATAAAAATACGTGAAAAGTAGTTTTATTTATTATTGCTTTACATGTCATTAATATTTACTATTATTATTTATTTCATTTTTCCTAAGAAATTATATTTTTGTCATTATTTACAATACTCTTAGAGAAAGTATAAAAATCGGGATAAAAAACAAAATAAACATTTGTTATCAATAACTTACCTAGGCAAATAAGTTTTTATTGTCCGCCATAGACAGTGTAGTATTATTATCTCTGTTATTTCATAAGAACAGAAAGAGAAATTTTAGAATTTCATTCTTTAATTTTGTAAATATTTTTTTAAAATTATGTACTCTGTGCGTAAAATTCAAGTAAAACATCAAGGAAATCGTAAATTTATTAATTTTTACCTTGAAATTAGCTCTAATACTTCATGATGTATAATTTTTAAACGCCAAAAATTTCCATTTCCTAGCTCCGTTAAAAAGACAAAGGCGCGGCGTTGAGTTTCGCCACCCAACACCATTATGTCGAAAATTAATTGATCCATAAAAATTTTAATAGTATCTTTATTATCTTATGCTTGTAGTGTGTCAAATAAAATTCTGTTCTTATCATGATACCTTGCAACTTTAGAATATTATTTAATAAGTTTATTATTTCATGTTATTTTTATGCATTTGTAAATTAACAGGTTGATTACATGAGTCACTCAGACTCGTCAATTAACATTTTACAATTATTAAATTTAATGTTAATTGATGTATCTGAGTGCAGTTGCTTATATTATTTAACTGAGTTTGAGCATTTCTTTGTGTTGTTAATAATTTACTTATAACATATTATTGCGTAATAATAAAGCTGGGCCATTAAAAATATTTATATGTTTTTGTAATTTTACAGTTCAGTTATAAATATTTTACATACAAATGTATTATTATATCAAATTTTAATATGGATTATTGAATCTGTTGTTATTTTTGAGGCCGTCGTAGCTGTCACGACTGTAAACGTGAACCCGCAGGTTCAATTCCCATTGACGGGAATGAAATATATTTTATTTATTACCTCGTTTTAGTAACGAGGCAAAGCGCAAGGTAGACTCAGCACCCAATATCTCTAGAATTTGGAGGAAAGTGAGGAACGGAAGTGTCTTAATAATAATCTATCCTGGTACACGCAGGATGCAGTGTGAAGCTGAAAAAAAATGTCAGTTATTCTGTATTAAAATTTTAATCATTGATCTATACTGTTTCGATGTAATGACACATTTTCGTGTAAAAATATTATTAAGAAACCATCGAGGCCGTTGGGACGCAGTGGCATAGCACCTGACTTTGAATACGACGGTTGATGGTTCAATTGCCACTTGAAATTATTTCAATTTCTTTGTTACAGTAAAAAGAGACACCCAAAATGCAATGTTTTGAAAATTGCGCTTGTCTCCCTGTGCCTATATGAATCAATGTTCATTATTAAGATTTAATATAATTTTACATTTGATTTAATATTAATGTATCAACTAGACTTTAAAAACATATGAAATGTAACTTAAGCTTTTTGGGTTCCATATTCAAAGTGTAAAATAGACCCCTATTACTAAGTCTCTGCTATCTGTCCGTCTATCACTGGGCTATATTTTCACAGATAATGTAGTTCTGTTGCCACTATAACAACAAATACTTAAAAGCAGAATAAAACAAATATTTAAGGGTGCTCCTATACAACAAGCGAGTTTTTTGTCGTTTTTGTAATTAATGGCATAGCACCCTCATGCGAGAGTTTGACTCGCACTTGGTTTTTTTATGTACATCTGTCTACATATATTAGTTTTATTTTACTCTATTGCTCATTCTATAATTGTATATTTTATCTGTATACTATTTTTTACTGAAGTAAAGAGAAAATTATTTAATATTTTAATAAAACCTATACAGACATGATAAATAAGGAAATAATCTAAACTTTTGCGGTAATAATAGTTTTACTAAGTCATTAAAATATTATTGTTAAGATTTTTATATACTTTAATTTTATTACCCAGTTAGTTACCCCCAAGTGTTTTGTGATTTCTACATTTTATTTTGACTGATTTTAGTGTTTCTCATTGTCTTGATGTCATAATTGATTGTTCCTTACTCTTTCCTCTAGTTATATTAGGAATTAATTGTATGTATTGATTAGATGGAATTGTAAATATTGGTAATATAAAAACAGCAAAATCTGAAGAGTTGTATTATTTATAACCCAGCAAAGTTATTAGGACTCAAATATGGTAAAGTTTATTTACCTGCGAATTAGGACATATACTAAATGATAAAATTTTATATAGAACAATTCTATAAACATTTTCATGTTATTGAAAGAGCATATGTTATTAATTATATAAAAAGAACTTGAACTTAGGATTTTTATAATAAAACAAATGAATCATGTTAAGTGTTTTCTTGCCACTCTTTTTAATTTAAAATGTTGCAGAAATCTAAGTTCTCCATTCCAGTTTTTCAATACTTCCATTTGCTGGATATCCATAAGGTCCGGCATTTCCAAACCGCAAGTTTCGAATTCGTCTAACTCTCTCTTTTTTGTTATGTTAATGACGTCCTCTCTGCTTGCATGCTGACGACTTTTCCGTTGTCCTATCGAATTTTTCAATGCAATTTGCTCTAATTCCTCGTCAAATCTTGATAAATATGTCTCTATTAAACTAAGCGTTTGTTCTTTAGTTAGTATGACACAGCCTTCAGGTATTCTTTCTTTAAACCACAAAATCTTTTCACCAATTAAATTTTGTTTGATATGGGTACCAAGTTTGTTACTATTTTTCTTTTCATTTTTGATCATTTTTTTCGCCATGGATATAGTTTTTCTGCTGTTTGGATGTTTTAATTTGTCAATATTTTTTATTTTAGGCATTTTGTAATATTATAATAATAATTAACAACCCGCGTAAAAACACGTGTATTTGATTAATTAGATACAGATGTCACTTATGTCCGTGTCAAAATTGACACGGCATAGATATAAAAAGATATACATAAATAAGAAACTTATAAAATAAGAACGGATGCCCATAAAATAAACTGGAACCATATAACTCCGATTAATATTTGTATGAATTTCTTTATTTCATCCCTACTACAGCACTCCCTTCTACAGCAGCCAGAGAGAACGGAGCGCCATGTGCCGTAGTCTTATGCATACAGTACTTTTTCATTCACGTGCTATTTTAACCGACTCATATAATACGTTCTCCAAGGGTCCTCATTACATTTTACGTGGCCTTATTTCAGTATCGTAAAAAAATCAGCTTCACGCTGTATCTCACACATAGCAAGGTAGGCCGCGGAAACCTATTGTTAAAACACTCTGTTTTCCATTTTTCGCCAGGTTCTGAAGGCATTGCGTGTTAAGTAAGAGGGACTCAACGCCGCGCTTTGCTTTGACACCAGAGGGATGAAATGAAAACATAAATTTAAATAAATCTCAAATGTCCTCGAGTATTGATCAAACCCACAACCAGTTGTGTTTACAGTCATACTGATCTATTGATGATGATTAATGTAAATTAAAACAAACAGTATTTTACGCGACATTCCGTTACTATTTCAGTTAATACGCCTAAAAGACATAAACAAAGAAGTGTAATGTAATTTTTGTTTTGACAATTGACTCAATCGAATTGATTCACAGAGTACATCGGATCGCCGGAGGTTATTTTTTTGCGTATTTATTATATTTTGTATTTGTTGGCCCCATTCATCTTTTACATTCTGTCTTCTAGTACTCTAAAATGATCAGAAGACCAAAACCTGGTGATAGCGAAGATGACATTCTTCGAATGCAAGAAGAATTCTTAAAGGATAACAACTTTCAACCGGCAGCACAAGTAGTTAACTTAAGGAAAACAGAACATCAAACTACTAAAAGAACGAGCCCAACTACTTCAGGAGTTAGAAAACCTTCAAAATATGCACAATCAAAAGGATTGGCGAATAATGAGAAACGACCACGTACAGAAACCAGTACTGGGGCCCTCATGGGTGACATTTTAGAAAAGAACACGGATGTAGCCGAAGAAACCCCTCTAGAACCTGAAGATGACAAAGTATACTATCCAAAAGTTATACCAGCAATACTCGGTGACATCATGGAGAAAAATTGTGATACTGTTGTTGACTTAGAATTCAAAATGCCATCTAAAGGTTTCCCTGAGGTAACTAAACGAGATTCAAATATGAAACCAAGTGGTAAAAACATTCATGCCATTAATTTAGAAAAATTAAATAAAGAAAAAGAAGTGAAAATGGAAATTGACCAATTGTCAACATCAAAATCTACACAAAATAGTATAAGTCAATTAAATATTCCAAAACAAAGCTTTATTATTTCAAATCAAGAAGCTGATGCTATTCATACTGAAAATATAAAAGTTTTAAATGAAATGTCTGAAGAACAAATATTGCAAGAGCAACAAAAATTACTTTCTACATTAGATTCAAAATTAATTAACTTTTTAAAAGAAAAACGAAAACAAACAAACACTAGCACAACATTTACAAATCCACCAAAACCATATTCTGTTGATAAAATGGATACTACTGGGACACCATCTGAAAGTAATGTAAATAGAAGTGATAATAAATTTGAAAGTGATTCTCTTTGGGAAAATGATATTTTGTTACATCCACAAGTCAGCAGATGGCTTCATTTTGGAAATTTAGAAAAAGATAAGTTAGAATGGATGAAAGGTATTGAAGAAAGTGCAAAAATTAAATCAAATGAACCATATGAAGCAAGATTTGATTTCAAGGGATATTTACTGCCATATACCATAGAATATACAGAAAAAACTAAATCTTTGTTTCATCATGGAGAAGAGCCTCATAGACCAGGATATTCTATAACGGAACTCATTGAACTGTCTCGCTCAAATGTTACACAACAACGAGTAATGGCTCTAAATACATTATCTGGAATCCTAGAATACAATAGTACAGGCATATACAAGGACATTATAGAAATACCTTTAAGCAAAATATTCTTTATTATTAGAATTGCTTTGGATGAAAATAAAATTATTTTGTTAGAATCTGCATTAAAAGCCATGAGAAATTTGCTTGTGAATAGAATAGATGAAGCATGCCTTGATGCTATGATAGGTTTTGAAGAAGGCACTTTTCAACCGTGCCTGGAAAATGATAAATCAGAAATCGAAGATTTGGACTCCAAAGAGACTGAGTTACAAGATTTTCATTTAGCAGAAATAGATATTGTAACAGCTATATTAAGAACAGACATTTTGCAAAGAATATTTTATATTCTAGACAGTGTCAAACCTTCTTTCAACTGTGTACAATATGCACTACAGATATTAACAAGACTATCAAGAAACTCCATAGACACAGCTAGAAGTATACTTGATACTGATCATTTAATAAATGCTATAATAAAATACTTCATACCAACAACAAGTATAAATTTTAAATTTGATCCAAACATAGCATATAGAAAGCCAATTTTAGCTGCATTGAAACTAATTAGAGTTCTATCATTACAATGTAGAGAGATAGGAGAAATTTTGATATCAAAATATGACTTACTTAAACCTATATCAGAATATATAAGTTCTGGAGTTGATGGCACATATGGACTACGATTACAAATAGAATCATTCTGTATTTTATCAAATTTGCTAAATTATGGACTTGGGATAGAAAATGGGTTGGCAGTATGTCCCATTATAGTCACTACATTATACAAACACGTCCAAGGGACAGATGTGTATATCAGTTCTTCAGTAATATCAGCTACCCACGCAGCTGTAGTACTTCAGTTTATTAACAAACTTCTAAATTGTAACATGCTTAATTTAGATAGTTATAAGCAACAAATATATCCATTATTAAAGGAAGGAATTCAAAAATGGCTAATGCAAACGGCTCATTTGGACAATTTTACATGTGGACATTTGAGGCTACTTTGTTCAGCTCTCGACTGTTGCAAGACAATTTTACAAAATGAAAAGGTTACTTTAAAATTCTTAAATGATATTTTAACAACATTGGCTATGTCAAATGGATTCACAGTTCTTATAAATAATCTTTTATCAAGCTCCAATCTGCTTTCTAATATAAATGAGAATGATTTATATGTTACTAAAAATCTTGTAACTCTAAAAACATCAGTAATAGATTCGGCACAAAAAGTCCTCCCCATGTTGAATATAGTTTCACCAATACCATTTTTGGTATCACTATTTAAACTGTTAAATGTAATTGTTGATAAGGAAATAGGGAAATTATATGTAAATCAAGTTTTAAACTATCTAACACAATTATCAAAGAAGACACCAAGTCTTACTAATAATTGGTTTTCTAGAATGGAAGTTGAGTTTGTCTTTAGCATTTTAAGACTGGCTGTACAAAGTGATATTTCAGAAGCCATAAAAGACCTCATATATTCCGTTGCCAATAAATTATGTTATATTTTAAGAGTTGACAAAAAATATGAGTTGGAATATTTATTTAAACATATAATTTTTAACAAGGAATGGTTCACAGCTGAAAGATTGTTTAATCTTGTATCATTATCTGAGGCTGACAACTTTAATAAAGCACTAACTAATATTGAAGATATAAAATTTTGTTACAGTAGGATTATTAAACTAGATGATCTTGAATTAACTGGTAATATTGTATTAAGGCGATGGCAAGAGCCTGTACTTCCTAGAGACTGGATATATTTACCAATTCTGTCTTTATATAGTGAAAGCCAAGAAGTCAAACCTACACCCACTGTACTTGGTGAGCATGCAGACAAAGTTATAAAACAACAAGCTTTAGAAAAAGAATTAATAGTGAGATGTAACCTAGAATGGATTTTGTTTAATGAAATATGTTTCCCTGATCTCCTAAATGATATCAGTCATACGGATAGATTTTGTAGACTAATGTGTGTGTTTCTCTGTGATAATTCATTATTTTTGAATGACCAAATCAACATTCTTTTGAAGAAATGCTTGCAAATTCTTTATAAAAAGAGTGATAAATTTAATTTCGACAAAGAA
The DNA here is from genome assembly GCA_013403705.1 of Heliconius hermathena. Lineage (NCBI taxonomy): Eukaryota > Metazoa > Arthropoda > Insecta > Lepidoptera > Nymphalidae > Heliconius > Heliconius hermathena. Next base: position 60,992 of record JAAIXJ010000453.1, read on the forward strand.
TTGACTGGCTTACATAATTTCCAAGATTTTTACACTCAACTATTGGAACAGTTTCAGTCAGTCAGTTACGGAGACCATACATTTGCTTCATCTGTATTAGTTCCACTCGCTCAAAGGCACAATGTTAAATGGCGTAAATTATTGTGGTCTGAGTATGCAGGTTGTCTCAGAGCACTAGACTGTCCAGAAAGTGAATTGTGTTACACATTAAATGAGTATCTGCATCCGGAAGAAACAGAGGAGAGTCTTTTGAAATCTTATTTTAAAGCTTTGTCAAGTAATTTACTAAGACCTGGCACGATTGCACATAAAATAGCTCATTATCATGTTGAATGTTTTAAAAAGAGAAAAAATGATACTGATAAAATATAATATCATTAAATAAGGTGTATTACAAATTTTGTAAATACTTGTAAATAACCTAATAATACTTATATACAACATTACCGGTTTTTATTATTCTTAATTCATATAGAGTTTTAAAAGGCCTATATAAATAATATATTATTTAATTAATTGTTATATTACTTAATTCATAAATAAAAACAATTATTATAAAAAACTAAAAATTACAGGGTCTCTGTGAAGATTTCATAGATTGAAAAATAGATCCCGACTATTAATCCCAATGAAACGCTGGAGTTGTTTTTTTTTTTTTAGTTTTATTTAGTCGGATTACGAATCTAAGATACTTTTTTTTTTTTTTAGCTTCACGCTGTATCCCGCACAAAGCAGGGTAGGCAGAGGGAACCTAGTGTTAAGACACTCCGTTCCCCACTTTCTGCCGAATTCTGAAGACATTGCGTGCTAAATGGCTTAACTCATCGCCAAGNCTCCTCGAGTGGGGATCGAACTGTATATTAAATTACTTTATTATGTATATAGATTTGAATCTACGTACACTATTCAAAGCGCACCAAAAAGCTACTTTATAATAATTTTTATACATAAGTATATTTCAATGATAAAGACATAACAGTGAGAAATTAAGGCTAGTCGTGGTGCAGTGGCACAAGCGTGTGACTGTAACGCGATAGGTTGTTGGTTCAACAAGACTTTCTTATACATTGTAATTTTTATGTCACATTAGTGAAGTAGTTTATTCTCAGATATTAAATAAAAGCATGTTTAAATCGAGGCCAGTCGTGGCGCAGGGCCACAAAATGTGACTGTAAACGCAACCCGTTGTGGGTTCGAAATCCACTCGAGGAAATAAAATATTTATCTAAATTTATATTTCCATTTCTTCGCTCTGGTGTCGACGCTAAGCGCAGCGTAGAGTTCTGCAACTCAACACGCAATGCCTCCAAAATTGGTGGTAAGTGGGGAACTGAGTGTTTTAACACTAAGTTCCCTTTGCCTACCCTGCAGTGTGCGAGATACAGCGTGAAGTTGATTTATTTATTTTGACTACCCCGCTAGGGATAAAGCGTGAAGTTAGTAGTAATAAGACACGATGAGATTTCTCAGTTAAATTTCATTTTTTTTTAACTCAACATCATATTTAAAGCTCAATTTAATTGTTTCACAGTTACAGGTAAATATTATAAATAGACATTGACTTTTGATAAATTAAATTTTTAGATTTTTATCTTCACTGATAAATACAATAACTGTATATAAATAAAGAAATAATAAATGAATGAAACGAAATGAAACAAAAAAATTAAATAAATCGAACGCATCCAAATTATGGCGCGAAGAATGTAATCAAACTTGACAGTTTAAACTTTGAAAGGACAATTTTGACAATTATCCTAGTGTTTTTAGCAGGTGTTTTTTCTACTGTTATATTTTATAAAAGCATGACTTCGTAGCATCATCTTAATTTTGAGCTTGTTTAGCACATAAAATGTTTATAGAAGATATTAAAAATGATTTTTATAATGTTCTTCTAGGCAACGTAAGTATATCTAGATTTAAAAATGTTTTATATTGGTTTTTGTTCTTTTCAATAATAAAATATTGTTCCAGAGGGTTTTACTTCTAGTGCATTACGATGTTGATGCGATTTGTGCGTGCAAAATACTACAAGACTTATTTAAATGTGATAATATTTCGTACACTTTAGTCCCAGTTGGGGGTATATCTGAATTGAAAACTGCTTACGATGAAAACAATGAAGAAATCAAATTTGTTGTACTCGTGAATTGTGGCGGGACTATAGACTTAGTAGATATACTTCAGCCTGAAGAAGATGTAGTTTTCTTTGTATTAGACTCTCATAAACCAACTGATATTTGTAATGTATATAGTGATGGTCAGGTAAGATAATTATGTATTTTTTTACTTTCATGCTGTAGTCCGCATATAACAGGATAGACAGAGGGAAATTAGTGCTAAGATACTCCATTTCCCATAAACAACTCAATTTTTCAAACATTAAGTATTGAGTGGCAGAGCTCAATGCCATACTTTGTTTCGTTTCCAGAGCATGAAAATAAATATAATTCATCCCATCATCCCAACTCACAACTGTCATATTTACAGCCTGATACTATGCTGTGCTATGACAACTTAATTTTTGTATTCATTAACAAACATGTTTATTTAAGTTATTATTTCAGTAAGTCAGTCTATTTTCATATCTTTGCTCTGGTGTTGAGGCAAAGTGTGGTATTTAGTTCTGTCACTCATCATGCAATGTCTCCAGAATTTGGTGGAAAGTGGGAAAGAGAGTGTTTTGACACTAGGTTCCTTCTGCCTACCATGCTGTGAGCAAGATACAGCATGAAGCTGATAGAAAAAAATATTTCAATAATAAATTATTGCAATTTTCTTAGAATTCAGTGGAAAATGTGGAATGGGAATGGAGTGTATTAACACTAGGTTTCCAGGCTTCCTCTGCTTACTCTCCTATGTGAGGAATACAGCACAAAGATAAAAAATGTACAACTAATTGATTACTAAATTTAAAATAAATCCATCTTATTAATTTTAACTGGTATTTTTATATTCTAGGTGAAGCTTATATATAAAGATGAAGAAGAGAACATTCCAAACTTTGATGATATATTTAAAGATGATGAGGAAGATGAAGTAAGTGTTTTAGTAATATTTAAGAAAAAAAGAGTTGTTAAAATACCTTGAAAACCTTGTTAAAACTACATTTATATAATAATATACCACAGTTTGTATATTAATACACCACAATGACACTGACTTAGAAATTTGTATAATTCTAAATCAGTGTCATTGTGGTGTATTAATATTTTGTAACAATAACAGACAAAAAAACTACAAATAAAAACAAATAAGTTATTGCTGTTTCTAGTTCATTTTGGAAATATTGTATATTATGCTGAAATACTTGTTACTATACTATACTATATATATAGGGGAGAGGGGGGCACATTCGAACCGAAGAAACCGAATGATTTTTAAACTTTTTGTCATATCTACAAATTCTACAGTTTTTAACTTCTTTACTATTTCACAATGCTTAGTTCAACTATTGTGCCACAAAATCGTAGCATCGTATGTAAAAGAATATAGAAGTTAAAGGTGCAATATCAACTTTAGTAGCAGTAGTCTAATGTTCAAAGCTGCCCCCCTTCCGGGGTAGCTTTGAACATATATGGGGCATTTATGAACTATGATTGAATTCAATGAAATAAAAGGCGAATCAAACTTTTAAGTAATTTTGTTAATAGACTTAACATTAGAAACGATGGAGAACAAATATCAGTACCATGTTAAATTTTTTAAAAAAATACCTAGTTTAATATTGCGATTGTACTAGTAATACTGTTAAATAGCATAAGTCTTAATAGTAATAGTAACAAAAAAGTAACTTTGGTTTCGTAGAAGTAGTTAACATTATGGGATCAAAAATATTAAATCAGCTTCACGCTGTATCCGGCACACAGCAGGGTAGGCAGAGGGAACCTAGTGTTAGGACACTCCTGTTCCCCACTTTCTGCCGAATTCTGGAGGCATTGCGAGCAACGCCGCGCTTAACCTCGACACCAAAGCGAAGAAATGGAAATATAAATTTAAGTAAATATTTCATCTCCTCGAGTGGGGATCGAACCCACAACCAGTCGGTTTTACAGTCACACCTCGTGCCGCTGCGCCACGACCGGCCTCANTTCCTCTTCTGATTCCAAATGCATTTTTGAGTCAGTTTCTTGTAAAGAAAAGTTCAGTTTAGTTTTGTTTTTCTTTCGCGGTATTTTGTTATATATAATAATATTCAAAACTGCCCCCCTTATTTTGTTCAAAGCTGCCTCAGTGGTATTTGAAAAATTAAAAACGTTTTTTTTCAAGTAAAAGTTAAAAAATTGTATTAATTTCTAGTTTATTGCATGATATATGAAAAATTCTAACTAGAAGAGGAAAAAATAAAACCATATACCATGAATTGGATCTCTGCGATCCTTACGCGTTTATTTAAAAATGTATAAAATTTTACTCAAAATCAAACAGTCCTCGTAACTCAATAACTGGCTCTCATATATCAGCGGTGACAAGTGTCACGTGTACAGATTAGTGCTGCCACTATTAAAAAAAAATCTACCAAAATTTCTTTTTAAAATAGCTCTGTTAACACATATTTTCAAAGGTGCCCCTGTTCTAAGCTACCCCCCTCTCCCCTACTTGTAATCACATGTCTGCCAGGTTATGAAATAGAAAATAATTTGTTTCTCCAAATGATGATCTGACTGGGCTATAATACCATCCAAACACTACAATCTCTGTATATCTCTTTCACATGTGAAGCTGTTATCTGGCCCAAGTCAATCAAGGTTCACCACCCTGCTTCTCTTACCACATACTCCTGTTTCATAAATTCTATTTTTAATTTTTTTAACTTCACACTGTATTCCACATAGCAGGGTGGGCAGAGAGAATGTAGTGTTAAATTCCATTCCCCAAGCAACATTAACTATTCATAGCCTTGCAAAGTGTGAGGAGCTTAAAGCTGCGCTTTATCTTGTTATGAGAATGAGGAAATGACAATAATAAATATAGTCCTTAGTGGTAATCAAACCAGCAACTGTCACACGCTTGGGCTAATGTGCCACAAAATCCTACTTAATCATTTGTTACAGGAAGAGGAATCTGAAGGCAGGGAGAGTATTGAAGCTGTTGTGGAGAAAAGGCGAGAGAGAAAGGCTTGGGAGGAGAGACGACACACCCTCATGTTCAATTACACACAGTTCTCTTATTATGGGAAACCTGTGAGTATATTATATTATTCTTTATACTGTCTATTTTAATAGTGTTAAAAAATGTTGTTTGACTTCTGCCTCTTAACAGGCAATACAGAAAATTTGATGGTGTAAGGGGAGAACAGACTGTCTTAATACTAAGCTTCCTATGCATATACTATTTTCGGGGTACAGTACAGCTAATAAAAATAATAAATTTTTTATATAATTTTAAATTATATTTTTTGTATAAATAATTATATTCCAGAGTGCCATCATAACTCTAGAACTGGCGGTTCTGATCTCCCGCTGTACTCCCGCAGTATTATGGAGTGCTGCTATAGCTAGTTCAGCACACTCCGCCTTGCATCTGAGATCTCCGGCTCGAGCTCTATTAGACGCTGAGCCTTTGCACAGATATGTGGCTGCACAGAGACATGGTGATGATGGGTGCACAGTGAGTACTGTTTCTTTTTTTGGTTAGGTAAAGGGAAGTTAGTGGTAAAAGGTGGAAATAATCACAACTATTCTTCTTTTCATTGGTAGAGGCCAATTATAACTTGGATACATTGACCTTACACCTTACTTTAAAATGTAATTTTTAAGTTAAGTGATATTGAACCACTTGTAATAATTTTATCCTCATGAAAGTTTTATAGTTCCATACAGCCTAGGTGACAATACAATATTATGGTGTGTGGTGATGGTGCCAGGATTTGAATATTGGAACTCGTCACAGGTTACTATTAAACCATTCAAGATTAGACTTATAAGCAGATTGTATAGAACTTGTATCAATTGTAGAAAAGCGTGGTTTTTAGTTTTTTTTAGTGATATATTATTATAATAAAAATCTATATTTTTCCAGTCAGCCCGCGTGGCCATCGAGAAGGACGCATGGCTGCCGCTGTACCGCTGCTGGTCGCTGGAACGCGCGCTCTCACATGCCGCCTGCCTCGCGCCCGCACTGCGTTTGCACGCGCGCTCCGGCGCCGCGCGCCTGCGCCAGCTGCTGGCCGACATGGGGTGAGTGCTGACACGACTGACACTACTGACACGGCTGACACTGCACAAACCGTTAAGTACAGGCACTTGCTAGTTTCGGTTTCTACCGATTGTGTCAGTCCTGTCAGTATTCGTTTGTGTCCGATTGTGTCAGTCCTGTCAGTATTCTTACTGACAGGACTGACACAACTCATAATATTAGTACAACTATTAGTGATATGGGCTGAGTACTGAAATGACTGACACATAAATATAGTTCATCATCATTGTCACACCGACTGCACTTTCAATATTTTTTATTAAGCATATTTATTTTAGTTTCACACGGTACCCTATATGCAGGACGACAGCAAAGAGACTCTGATGTTAAGATAGTTTGGTTCGGCCTCAAGAATTTTTTTATTGTTGCTTATATTTTTTTAATATAAAAGGCAATCGTGGTGTGTGATTGTAAATGATAATTTCGTTAGAATTTATATAATTTCGGGGAATTATTTATTTAATATTTTCATTTTGTTCCTCGCTCCGTTATAATAGAAAAAGCGCGGCGTTGACTTCCACCATTCAATACGAAATGTCTTTAAAATCCATCAATGTCTAGGAAACGTAATATCTTAACACTAGGTTCATACCTATTTGCCGTTTGCGAATTAAAAAAAACAGGATGTATAATACATATAATTATGTTCCCATCTTCCTCAGGTTCCCCCTCCAGCAAGCGCGACAAGCCTACACCTCAATGGACGTGGACCTGCGTCACTCGCTCCTCACCGCGCTGGAGGCGGCCACGACTAAACACAAGTTACCGAACCCCACCAGAGCCACGTTCCAGCTACATCGGCTGCATTCACCAGTTATAGCTGCTCTGGATGTCGTTTATGCTATCATGGCGTTGATTGAAAATGTAATTATTGTGTTTTTGGCTTATTTTTGTTATTCTTAGTCTTTTTTTCAGTTTCAGGTTGAATACCATGTATAGAAAGGTAGGCAGAGGGAACCTAGTGTTAAAATATTTCGTTTTCCACGAGAAGCCCAATATTCCAAACATTACCGCACTTTATCTTGTAACCAGATTGAGGAAATTAAAATATTAAATGATTCATTCATTCCCTTGACTGGGAATCGAACTGTTGCTTTTACAGTCACGCACTGTTCCATTGCGTGTGGATGTGGTGCCCCAAAAAATTTTTATTTATATTTTACTTCTACTACTACTTCTAGCTTCACACTTTATCCCTAGCGGGGGAGTCAGAGAAAGTAGAGCGCCAAACGTTACGGTCTCTACATACCTCTTTCGCCTCGTCCACTGTCATCAACCTCTTCATACATGCCCTTCGGGGGGCTCTCATGTATTTTACGTGACCTTCCTCCAGTATCTTTGATACTGTGTTTTCGAAGGTCAACCGAGGTCTCCCCCTACTTCTCTTACCACTCACTTTGTTTATATATATTATACTGAATTAGGTATTAGGTAAAACTAGTATTAAATTTGTACTGGAATCAACAAATTCAAAGATTTTTTTATGGCGTTGTAACCTAACATTGCACTAGATGAGGTATTGAAAATATTTTAAATGTAAACGTTTCTTTATACATATCTATAGGAATTCATCCATAATTACAGTCTATGTAGTNGCCGGTCGTGGCGCAGCGGTACGAGGTGTGAATGTAANACACGCAATGCCTCCAGAATTCGGCAGAAAGTGGGGAACGGAGTGTCTTAACACTAGGTTCCCTCTGCCTACCCTGCTGTGTGCGGGATACAGCGTGAAGCTAATTTAATTTTTTTTTTACTACTTCTAGCTTCACGCTTTATCCCTAGCGGGGGAGTCAGAGAAAGTAGAGCGCCAAACGCTACGGTCTCTACATGCCTGTTTCCGCCTCGTCCACTATCATCAACCTCTTCATACATGCCCTCCGGGGGGTCCTTATGCTTTTTACGTGACCTTCCGCCAGTATCTTTGATACTGTGTTTTCGAAGATCAACAGAGGTCTCCCCCTACTTCTCTTACCACTCACTTTGTTTATATATATTATACTGAATTAGGTATTAGGTAAAACTAGTATTAAATTTGTACTGGAATCAACAAATTCAAAGATTTTTTTATGGCGTTGTAACCTAACATTGCACTAGATGAGGTATTGAAAATATTTTAAATGTAAACGTTTCTTTATACATATCTATAGGAATTCATCCATAATTACAGTCTATGTAGTGAAATATGTAGTTTGTTTAAAAACTACATTCTTAATTACAAAAATAATACTGAAGATATAATATAAACTATGATTCCAGGGCCCTCAGACGTCTTTTTAGCAAAGCTGAAATTTTGAGGATAAATAGTCTAATATATAGTTAAGACAGTATACATAGTTACTAATTTGAAAGTGAGGCGCTTTTAGGTTTCAGGTAGCGAGTACTAAACGAAAACTACTAAAATGACGTAGGTCTGCGGGCGCTGGCATCTGGGCTTATTTAAAATGTCAGTTAAGACTGAGAAATTTAAGAATTTGAAACATTTTTAAATTAAGAATGTTACTCTTAAATGTGAGAAATTTTAAATTAAGAATGTCACTTTTAAAAAGTCTATAATTCAAAATCAAGCTTGCTGTTCTACTTTTAAAAATGAATATTACATGCAGTCAATGTAAAACGGGCAGACAGTGAAGAACAAAACCGGTTTTTTTTAATAGATTATATTTTTTTCCCTGATTTTTCTTCTATAATTAGTTAAAAGAGATTATAAACAGATGTGATTACTACGCACTCCCACACTACAATGACTTTAGAAACAATCCATACTAAATAACCGAATTCCCCCACATTCCAGGACACAATCCCGCGCTCGGAGGGGTTCCAGCTGGCGCTGGCGTGCCTGCAGGTGTGCGGGGAGTGCGAGGCGCTGCGGCGCGGGCTGTGCGCCGCCAAGCGCTGCCTGGAGGCGGCGGCGCGCCTCGCGCACGCCGTGCTGGCGGCGCGCGGCCTGCTGCTGGCGGGGCCCTTCAACTACTTTATCGTGCAGGAGGTAGTGCTTCTATTAATATATATGGGTGGTCCTCGCATCTTTAATAAATACATACAGCTTCACGCTGTATCCCACATACAGCAAAGTAGGCAGAAGGAGGGAACCTGTTAGTGTTAAGCCACTCCGTTCTCAACTTTCCGCCGAGTTCTAGAGGCGTTGCGTATTAAATGGCGGAACTCAACGCCGCGCTTTGATTCGACACCAGAGCGAAGAAATAAAAATATAAATGTCAGTAAATATTTAATTTCCTCAAATGGGAATCGAATCCACAACCAGTCGATCTTAAAGTCACATTTTGTGCCTCTGCGCCATGACTGGCCTCAAATAAAAAATATAATTTAACTTCCAGGGTACACCGGAATCGTCAATACTCAGTGGTCCCCTCTGGCTGTCAGAGGCGGCGCGGTGGGTCGCGAGTTCGAGTTCCGGACGACCACTTCTAGCCACTTCGTCTAAGGACTCCAATTGTTTGATTTTGGGTCTACCACCTAGATTTCAACAGGAGCCTAGAAAGTAGGTTTATTATATTGAATGTTACGAACGGTTTAGTATATTGTACTACTAATATTATAAGTGAAAGTTTGTGAGGTCAGTTATATGTTCCACTTTCACAGAAAAATTGCTGAACGGATATAGATGTGACCCGACTGCAATCACGGTAGTTGTGGGTTCGATCGGCCAAATAAATAATTCATTCATTTATTGTTCTGCCACATTGTTGAGTTCTGCCACTCAACACTCAATGCCTCCAGAAACCGGCAGAAAGTGGGGAACGGAGTGTCTTAACACTAGGTTCCCTCTGCCTACCCTGCTGTGTGCGGGATACAGCGTGAAGCTGATTTATTTTTTTATTTTATTATTATTAACTTCAAATATATTTAAAGATTTTTTTTCAGTTTTTACACTTTGTCTCACATATAGATTAGACGTGTTGAGTGACGAAATTACTACCACGATGGGTAAATGACAATAATTCATTCAATTTAAGAATATTTAACTCACAACGTTTGCTCAATTGGAGGAGTAAAATATTTAATCTTTTACCTCGAGAATTCGGTAAAAAGTGGGAAACGGAAATATCTTAATGAGAACGAAGTGCCTTAAAACTAGGTTCTCAGGTTCCCTCTGCCTACCCTAGCAGGGTACAGGGTAAAGCTAAAAAAAATGTATAAATCTGCTTATTTTCCAGTTTATTTGGTGCAGCCTTCGAACAAGCGGCCACAAAAAGTGGAGTGACCGTGTCCTTGGACCATGTGGACTCATCTATCATAACATTGCCTTTATCACAACGGGCTCAATTCTTAGACGCTTTAACAGCTTTATTGGCATAATTTTGTTATTTACTTATGAAAAATTAGAAGCTGACTGTTTACGCGACGGTTGTGGGTTCAATTCCCACTTGGAGTATTTTTTTTCCATTTTTTCGCGCTGGTAATATTTCGAAAAGTAAATCAAATAAAAATCTTTGTTTGTTTATAATGAGTTGTCTTTAAGTTCTTTATGTTAGTTTAGTTTAATATACTATTGTAAAAATAATAATATTTAAACATAATAAATGATATCTCTTAATAATCGTAATTTTTTTCTTTATTGACATTTCTTTATTTTAAATTTTCAAGAAAAAAATATATATAAGTAAGTCCGTCAATGCGTGATACCGATTTCCATATTATATAGGATGTAATTAAATAAATTCATATTAAGTTAATTATAATAATAGATCTAATGACATTTAAGTTTATTTATTTGTTTAAAAATGAAATAAATGGTGTACCTAATTTTTTTTAATTTTTTGTTTTTTTTCCTCACCCAAAAAACTTCGGTAAAACAAAAAATAAAGAAATTCCTGAGATTACAGAAAAACATAATTACAAACTAATATTTCTAGTTCGTTTCGTACAAAATGAATATGCAAATTAGTTTATTGTATTAGTTCTTTTTCCGCACTTTCCGCTGGATTCTCGATATATTGCGAAATTGTGGGAATTTTATAGGCACGTACTATGCGTTTCTTATAGTATATGATAATGATAGGGAAGAGAACTCTAATTATTAGTAGTTAGGGTATAATCTTTAAAATATTATAGAGATTTATTTCTATAATGTTTAATCGTAATTTAAATAATTAAAAAAAGTGAACTTTAATATAATTTAGTTAACATAAATACAGAAAGGTACAGTGGGGCACAGCAAAAGCAGCAACTTATTATTGTCTCTGGTGGAGAAGTTTTGGAATTTTCCTTTTTTTTGTTCAAGATGTTTTGGAACTTTCTGAGATTTCTGAAAACAAAATTAAATCTTATTAATAAATATTAACTTTCAAATATCAGAAAAGGCTTAATGATGACAACCGCGGCAGTTAAGGCCAGTCGTGACGCAGCGGCACAAGCGTGTGAGCTGTGACTGCAAACGTGACTGGTTGCGGGTTGTGGGTTCCGGATTTTTGTGGTCTTTTCATATTTTCTAGAAGCACTGTGTTAATGCCATTGCCATTTTTTTTTATGGAAAAGGACAAGGCAAACGAGCGTTCGGGTCACCTGATGGTAAGTGATCACCGCCGCCCACGACTCCGTGCAACACCAGAGGAGCTACAGGTGCGTTGCCGGCCGACAAGGTGGTTATTTGTTTATTTATTAAATAAAAATTAACTAGTATCACATTAAAACACTCAAATCCTTTACTATTGTAAATGCCATGTATAATTGATGTTAATATTAGTTGGTAACCATGTCACGATTTTTTTCTTTTTTTTTTCAGATTCTCTCTCGTTTACTATATCTCTCATGTAGCTTGGCATGGAGAAAGAACCTAGTGTTAAAACACTCCGCTTCCCACTTTTCGGCGAATTCTGGAGGCATTGCCACTTAACAGTGACGAAACTCAACGCTGCCTTTTACCCCGACCCCAGAGGGAAGAAATGGAAATATAAATTTATATAAATATTTCATATCCTCGACTAGGGATCGAACCCACAACCTATCGCGTTTACACGCACGCTTATACCATTTCGCCACCGACTTCTATTAACATCTCTTACAAAATTATAAATAAAACATACTTGGAATACCCCTCATTTTTTCAAACTCCTGAGGTGTAAAATCTGCAAACTGGTTTATATCGAAGGTAGCACTGTCACTCTCCTCATTAAATTTATTGATTTGACGCAAGGACTCCACAAAGGCGTCGTAATGCACCTTCCTATCAGCCTCACTCTCGTAGAGTCTATCGTAGTCTCTTATGAACTTCTCGAACAGTTCCGGGGCATCTTTCTCGTGGTAGTGTGGCTTATCAGAGCTGGCCATGGCGACCGCGAGGAGGAACGCGATACAAATTAATATTTTCATTATTAAATCTGTTTTCCTCGTACAGTGGTCTATTGACTGGGGACTACAATCAAATGTAGAATGACTATTGCGAAGATATTTCTTGATTTATATATGTATGTATATGTACATATATTATCTATATTTTTATATACGTTCGTACGTATAGGTGAGCTGTATGTGTTATTTGGGTTCGTAATTTATAATTTGGTTAATCGACACCCATAGGTGTGTACTACTACTCAAGAATAGTCTTACATAAATTTTGCTTACAAAAAAATTGGCAAGAAAAATTAAAAAAAAATAGCATTTACACGAACATATCTGAGGAAAGCTGAAGTCCAGCTCTTCCCTCAAGAAAATATCCCCAGATACACCAAATTTAATGCTATTGCTAGCGTAATTTCTTAAGAAATTACGATATATGATCGTAATTTCGTAGGATAATGAAATCCAATGTGTTTTATACAAATATAAAAGACTGATAAATAGTATTAGATAAATACTTATTTAGAAAACGTAATTTGAACGTAGCGGGACTCGAACCCGCGCCTCCTGGAAACCGACCTGGTCGGTTTCTCTTTTTCTTTCCTAAGTGTAGAATGAAACTAAAAATGTTAAAAATAATATTAGATAAATTTATATTTAGTTTGGTTGTCCATTTTAGAGGTGTACCACAGCCGGGAACTGAACTACAAGTTACAAAATCATAGGAAATTTTATTCGCAATGTGTTCACTACTATTAAGTGTAATTCCACTTGCGGAATATAATATGGGAGAACAAAAATCCCAGCTTCACGCTGTATCCCGCACACAGCAGTGTGGACAGAGACAACATAGTGGTAAGACCTTCCTTTACTCACTTTCCATCGAATTTTGGCGTGGCATTGCGTCTTGAATGACGGAAATCAACGCTTGGTTGTTGCCTTGGTGCCAGAGGGATTAAATGAAAATGACAATAAATAATAATTCATTCCCCCTAGTGGAGATCGAACCCACAACCGTCGCATTACAGTAACACCCTTGTGCTCCTGCACCACGATGGCCTCGAACAAAAATAAAAACCTCACGTTGAAATAACCCTGTGCGGACGGGCCCTAAGCACCAGAACGCTTCGTGTGTATGGTAACTTAACACCAATAAATATAAGATTCTTTGTAATTAATTTAATGTAAACACGACTTCTCTAATAATATAATTATTTTTCATAACGTCAAGGAAGTCGTTATAGGTATTTTGTATTATAATTACATCCTTATTTATTATTAAGATATCGAGAATCGTGAGATATTCATTATATTATATAATAGAGGCCTCCGCGTGGCTTCGCCCGCTTGTACAATTCGTTCGTGATTTAAACATATCATTTTAAAAAATTATATCCATACATTGATAGCTAAAATTTTAGATAATTCAATAAATTCTTGCAACTGCATTTAAATTGGTTAACTTGTTTCTAAGGTTTGCGTGAATAAACGCACAGACAAACAAACAAAAATAAAATATTGTCTTGGGTTCTATTACATTAATAAAGGCCCCCAAAAACATTTCTTCTTATATCTTCCATGTACAGACATCGAATGGTTACGATTTTATTATAACTATAGGTGTCCAGTGGTGACGCAATAGCGCAATCGTGTAAGTATAAACACGGCAAGATATGGGTTCGATTTCCACTCGAGGAACTGAAATATTTCATATTTTCGTTTCTTTGCTCTGGTGTCGAGATAAAAGCGGCGTTGAGTTATGCCACTCAAACAGTGACGAGTTGTTGGGGAGCGGCGACCCCACGGTAGTGAGTCCTCCCTTCATAGGACTCACTTCTCTGGCGGGAGACGTTGGGTTGCCGTTATTGGCAGACAACGTAGAACGTAAGAGCTCGGAAGGGTAGAATTGTTCAATTTGTGTAGTAACGGGAAAACCCCTTCACGAGCTCCTCGTGATGGTGAAACTGGTACTGGTGAAAGAAAAATCGAAAGCGTTTGCCACTTTTAAGTATGAATCTAATATTATGAATGTCAAACTTAGCAAATAAAAAAACTATAGTAATACTAGCTATTAATGCCAGGAGAAAGATTAGATTCACACTTAGACAGTAACAAATGGTTCTTATTTTTTTCTTAGAAATACCTATTTAAAAATCACGTTCGCTATCGTCATCTCTGTCGATAGCATTATCTATATGTATAAAGAAATCACGTAGGTGGATCCAATATATTATTTTGTGTTTTTTTGCAAGAATTTATCACCAGGTAAAATTAATAGTGTTTAAAAGCCTATACGTAACATTGCTTCTCATCTCGCCTTAATTTAATAATGTAGAGAAACTATTTTAATAAAATAATGTAGAGAAACTGGGACTTCTCCCGATTTAATAAAATTGTGTAAAATTGGATTCTTTACCAAATTGGATACCCTATAAACTACAGACCAATCAATCTCTGTGCTACCTTCGGTGTTCCACAAGGATCTGTTCGGGTCCCCTTTTATATCTGCTTTAACTTAAACTTAACTTAACTTAGCTTCACGCTTTATCCCTTGCGGGGTAGTCAGAGAGAACGGAGCGCCAAACGCTACGGTCTCTACATACCTCTTTCGCCTCGTCCACTGTCATCAACCTCTTCATACATGCCCTTCGGGGGGTCCTCATGCTTTTTACGTGACCTTCCTCCAGTATCTTTGATACTGTGTTTTCGAAGGTCAACCGAGGTCTCCCCCTACCTCTCTTACCGCTCACTTTTCCATCATAAATCTTTTTTGCCATTCTTTCATCACTCATTCGTTCGACGTGCCCAAACCAGCTGAGCACGTTCTTCTTCATTCTCACTGTGACATCCTCGCTAGTACCTGCCATTCTGTGTACCTCTTCATTGCGGATTCGATCAGCTAAGCTGACTCCGCATATCCTACGAAGAGATCGCATCTCCACAGCATTCATCTTTCTTTCATTCTTCTTCTGTAATACCCACGTTTCGCTGCCGTATAACAGAGTCGGTACCAAAACTGCATTGTGTACGGCCAAACGCGCAGCTGTGCTGACGTTTCGCCGTCTCATCAATGCAGCTAAGGCTCCGTTAACCTTGTTACCGGCAGCAATACGCCTTTCCACATCCATCTCGTATCTTCCATCTCTACTGAACATACTTCCCAAGTATACCACTTCATTCACTTGTTCTAATATCTTACTATTTACACTGATCTTGCATTCCGTCCTTTCTTCATCTCTTTCAAAAATCAGAACCTTTGTCTTATTCACATTGAGGCTTAGACCATTATATTCACACCCTTCTTTCAGAGTGGTGACCAATGCCTGCAACTCGCATTCTGATGATGCAATAAGCACTGCATCATCTGCGTACAGCAGGCAATTCACATTCAGGTCACCTACTTTCACTCCCATATCACTTTGTTTCACTCCTTGGAGACAGCTATCCAAATACAAATTGAACAACCAAGCTGACATGGCGCAACCTTGTTTAACACCCGATCGGATGTCAAACCAGGGCGACATGCCAGCTCCTACTCGCACGCAGGCTGAGTGATCTCTGTAAAGAGACTTTACAGCCTGCAGCAAGGGTCCGCTCACATTGTACCGGGGTAGTATCTCCCATAATTTCGCTCTTACAACTCTGTCAAACGCCTTTTCCAAGTCCACAAAAGCACAGAAAACTTTTTGGTTAACGGCCAAAAATTTTTCCGTGATCATGCGGAGGGAAAAGATCTGATCCATACACCCTCTTCCAGGTCTAAAGCCTCCTTGGGCCTCCCACAACAGCCTTTCAGATCTCTCTTGCATTCTTCTCGCTAAAACTTTAGCATAAACTTTACTACCTAAGCTAATCAAACTGATAGCCCTATGGCTTGCGCAGTCTATCTGTGAACCTTTGCCTTTATACAAAGGCACGATGACTGCACCTCGCCAATCGTCTGGGACCTCCCCTGATTTCCAGCATAAATTGCACAAAAACCAGAACAAGTCCAAGACGCGTGGCCCACCATATTTGATCATCTCGGCAGTAACTCCATCTGCTCCCGCTGACTTACCACATTTCAAACTTCGTATTGCACTCTCAACTTCTTTTACACTGATTTCGCCATCAGCTACATCAAGACTCAGCGTTTCGCTGCTACTTGAGACTGAGGCGTCATCACATTCATACATCTCCTTGTAAAATTCCGCCCATCGCTGCAAAACGTGTGGTTGTTCTGTTAGAATTTCACCGTCCTTCGAAAGCACCCCTTTCATTCTACAGGCTAACGAGCAACCTCGAGAAACACTAACTTCTCTCCAGAAAAGCTTCGTATTTTCCTTGAAGTTGTTCGTTAACCTTTCATCTCTTTCATTCTCTGCCTTTTCACGCTTCATCTTGATCAGTACTTTCGTCTGGTGCTTTTGCAGCTTATACTCTTTCTTTTTTATCTCTCTCATACTTTTATCTTTACCAGAGGCTTTATAATCCTGCCATGCCTTCTTCTTTCTTTCTACTGCATCTTGCACTTCATCATCCCACCATTCATCACGCTTTTTGCTAAAGCCCCTTTTACCTTTACCACATACCTCTATCGCTGCTTCCTTCATACAATCCCTAAGGTTCTGCCAGCATACTTCAATATTTCCATTTCCAGATTCACTGCTGTCTAGCTTTTTGGAAACTCTTTCTTGATATTCCTTTCTAGTCGGTGGATCTTGAAGCTTCCAGCTTCTTATGCGGTAATTCGACTCCAAGTCTGGACACCTCGTGTAGCTGCGCCAACCCGCGAACAGACCCCTTATTCTAGCAACGACTAGATAGTGGTCTGTTCCCAGATCAGAACCCCTAAACACTCGTGTGTCCATGACTTGGCTTCGAATACGCTGATCCACTAGGAATAAATCAATCATACTTTTCCCTTCCGTTCGCTCCCATGTATACATGTGAATTTGTTTGTGGTCAAACATAGTGTTTGCCACAAACAAATTCCTTTCCTTGCAAATTTCCAATATAAGCTTTCCAGCCTCATTTATTCTCTTGTCACCATACTGACCTAACACTCCCTCGTAACCGCTTCGCGCAGTTCCGACCCATCCGTTCAAATCGCCACATATTATTAATTTTTCATTCCCTCTAACGCTACCTAGAACATCCCTGACACTCTCCCAAAACTCCTCGAGTTCGCTTAATAGAGCTGAGGATACTGGCGCATACGCCACTAACAAGAATACTCTTGTTAACCCCAGCTTGAAGCGAACCCAAAGCAGTCTCGGGTTGATCGCCTTGTATTCAACCGCTGCACTAACCAATCGAGAGGACAATAACACACCTACACCTTGACAGCCCCGCTCGCTCTCTGGTACGCCGGCCCAGAAAGCGACCCGACTGCCTGGCAAATCGGTCGTGTCATTGCCCTTTCGCTTGGTCTCTGTCACACAAACGACATCCAAATCTCTATCATCCATCACATCTAATAATTCATTCATCTTTTCTTCCATCCCTCCTCTTACATTCCACGTAGCTATTTGTAGCTCCGTCCTCCACCTCCCGCCGTTCCGGACATGGCGTGTTGGGTGGCGGTCCCCAACGCCGCATTCGTCGCCACTTGACACACCAGCGGGGACGCACTGGTGCGCGTCGCCTTGGGGGGACGCCCTATCAGTGCGCTCTCTCGAGGTGCACGTGGCGGATGGAACGTTGCAGCCCTCGTAAGGGCTGGCAGGGGTCGCTGCGAGCAAGCCTTCCATCTTGGACCCCCAATCTCAATATCTGCTTTATATTAACGTAATTCTTTATTTAATATTTAAAATGCACAGAAATAAATGCTGCCCAAGTGTGTCAATGCCAACATTTTTTGGTTTGCTGTTAATAGTCTAATGTTAATTGTTAAATGCCAAAAAAACTAAATACAATACACTACATTATTCTATCCGTTCATTAACATATTCATGGTTATAATGAAAACAGTGACGCCGTCGTGATCCAGGGGCACATTGGTGTGACTGAAACGCGGCGGTTGTGGTTTCGATTCCCACTTCCCGTCGGAATGAATTATTATTTTTTAATATTTTCATTTCTTCGCTCTGGAACTAAAGCAAAAAACCAGCGTTGAGTTCCGCCACTCAACACACGGCACTCACACGGCGAAAAGTGGGGTGAAATTGATTATAAAACAATAAGGATAGTTATGTCTAAATAAAATAACAATTTTATGTAAAAATATTTATTCAATACATTTTATGATGAATAAAACAATTTACATGTTTTAATTGCACAGAGTACAAATTAAAAGAAAAAAAGAATAATATTCAATTTTCAAAGATCTACAAAAATACATTAAAAATATAAAAAAAAAAACATTTGTTCTGTGGAAACCTACCCACCACATCCAGCATGTTGACTATCATCAACAAATAAATTTTGATAATATTCACTCAGCCATCCAATTTACAAAATAAGTTAAGTAATATTATGCATGTTTATATTTAATATACAGTGTCTCAATATATTTCTATTTCTCAAAGATATTAAAATTATTTGGAATCAAAGAATTCCACAATTTATCAAATGCAAACATTTTTAAAGAAAGAGCATGGCTATGACATGTCCCTACAAATAACAATAAAACTAACAAAACATTACCCAAAACACGTGTTTATAGTCTCAAATGACTTACCACAAGATAAAAGCCAGTCTAAAGATCTAAATGAAATAAATCCCATCTTATTATTTATATAATCCTATAAACCTATAATGTTGAACCATAATAAACTAAATACATATATGTATGTATATGTATATACCATAATTCGATGCCATTTTGATAATTAATTGATCATATTAAAATTATATTTTCTTACCTATAAATCGAGAAATGAGATCATAAGCCCATTTAGGTTGATCATGAGGCACCATGTGACCCGCGTTCCTTACCAATGTTTCAGTCAAATTACCAGCTTTTTTAATATATCCTGCAATTTCCTTGTCAACTCTCCAGATCTGTCTACTTGCTTTTTTATATTCATTTGAAGAAGAAAAGTTTAGATTACGCAAGAAATTCTCAGTTAAAGGATAAGCTACTATAATATCTAATTGGCCATTGTAAAACAAAAGTCTATAGTGTGATAAAAGTTCAGCGACATAATTAGCAACAGATTTTAATATGTCATATGCTAAATGTACTTGAACTTCTTTACCAGAATGAAATGGTAACCCTCCTACATGGACACTTTGCCTTACTTTATCATTATTTAAAAGATTTATATAAATATCCATATCTGTCATGTCAGTTGGTATTAAAAAGTTGTAATAATTTTGAAAACCAGTGTAATTTTTAAAGTACGAGAAATTAGTTAAATCACCGTCCATTAAAGAGTCCATGAGTATACCAGCTTGTGCCCAGTTTTGTTTGTGTATCTCTTTTGTTATTTCATTTTGCATTTTAATGAAAAAACTTCTTTGTTTATCATCTATCAGGCCATGTTGGTATAAATAATTGCCGTAGTCCATCTGGTTGATTGGATCACAGTAAGCATTACCTAATGCAAGCCCTTTAAGGTTTATTTTCTGCGTATTAATCAAGTTATCTTTATGGATTTCCATAGCTAAAGCTGGAATATATTTTCCAGCATAAGACTCTCCAGTAATGTAAAACTCATTTGCCTGTAAATGTGGGAACAGTTTGTAAAACTGCTGTAGACAACTGTATAAGCCTTTTGCAACGCATGATTCATCTTTGCAGTATCCTTTATCATCATCTGTAAAACTAAATCCGGTTCCTACAGGATTATCAATGAAGAGCAGGTTGTATTTTAGAGCCCAATGATACTTTCTCACGGCAAATCCAGACTTTTTCACTATTAAGGGGCCATTTTCAGTAAACAATCCAAATAATGAGCTTCCTCCTGGACCGCCCTGCAGCCATAACACAACAGGTGCATTTTTATCCTTATTAAAAGCTGGGAAGTACCAGAAATATAAATTAGAGTTATATTTTTTATCAATAGTTAGGAAGCCTGCGTGGCTTTTGATCCCAAGTTTCTCTGTGATTGAGACACGGGACAGGTTTTGGGCTTGTTTAATATTGCCTTTTTCTACATATGGCGTAAGAATGAGCGGGTCACCGGCATCACCTTGAGGTTTAGCTTCGAGTTTCACTCGTGGGTAAACGAAAGGGAAACTTATCGAAACAACTAATGCTAAAGCATTAGAAAATAATACTAGAAAACTTAATAAATTATTGTTAAAAATATTCATATTGTACTTTTTTTTAAAACCATAAACTTGTCATAACTTACAAAAAAACAAACAAACGATATTTTGATCAAATGTCAAAAGTTTATTGACATGACATTTTTTCAGGAACGTTGAGAAATTTTAGTTATAAATATATAATGTACATTTTCAATCATTTTCATTTTTACATATGGTTCAAATTCAAATTTATATATATTTGTTGTAAATATTATCGAGTAATATTTTGTCCTCATTATTAAATAGTTAATCATCTGTTTCATAATTTGATTATATGAAATTTACGTTTCATTTTGAAACATTTACCTACAAATATACACAAGTAGACAATATTTTCTTTGTTTATTATAACCTTTTAGCAGCCGGTCAAATGGAAAGATAATATGCAGATAGTATGTACTGATAAGGCAAAACTTGTTACAAATTTCAATTATTTTTTAATACTATTTAAATATAAATACATACTTTTCTTTAAATTAAACACCACTCAGCAGCCTTAGTGCGCGATCAGCATCCAGCACGATGACTAGCTTATTTTGTATATTTCTACTTATTCATTTAGCAACAGTTCAGTGCTTTGTCCATCGATATCCGAAAATAAATCTAGGAGAACCCGATGGAGAAGATCCAGGAAGTCCGCTTTTCCTTACACCGTACATTGAAAGTGGCAATATCAGTATCGCTAGGACACTAGCTCGCGTGCCTTTCACAGAGAGCTTACGAATCAAAAGCTATGCCGGCTTTTTCACCGTGGACAAGAAATACAATTCAAACCAGTTCTTCTGGTACTTCCCTGCTATGATTAGTGATAAGAAAAATGCCCCAGTTATTGTATGGCTTCAAGGTGGACCTGGAGCATCCTCACTCTATGGTCTCTTTACAGAAAATGGTCCTCTTAGAGTCCGTGACAAGAAATTTGAGAGGCGCAAATATAACTGGGCCTTGAGTCATCACATCATTTACATAGACAACCCTGTAGGAACAGGCTTCAGCTTCACTGATGATCCCAAAGGTTATTGCATCGATCAAACTCAAGTTGGAGAACAGTTATACTCCACCCTTATACAATTCTTCCAATTATTCCCTGAATTGCAGAACAATAAGTTTTTCATTACCGGGGAGTCTTACGCTGGTAAGTATGTTCCATCATTAGCTTATACAATCTATAAGAAGAACCCTACTGCTGATATAAAGATTAATTTGAAAGCCTTAGCCATTGGTAATGGGTTGAGTGATCCTGAACATCAATTGATTTATAGTAAATATTTATATCAAATTGGTTTAATCGACTGGAACCAAGCTAGCATATTTGCTGATGCTGAGAGCAAGGCCATTGAACTTATTAAGCAAGAAAAATGGAACGAAGCGTTCAATGCATTTGATAATTTGCTAAATGGCGATATGATTAATGGGAAAAGTATATTTTACAATATGACAGGCTTTGATTTCTATTTCAACTTTTTACATACTAAAGACTATAATAAAGATGACTTTGGTCCCATGTTACAAAGCAGTTTTGTCAGAAAGTCCATACATGTTGGTAATCTGACATTCCATGATGGTAAACAAGTTGAGGAACATTTGAAAGAAGATGTCATGAAGTCAGTCGCTCCATGGATATCTGAACTATTAGACCACTACTACATAGTGGTCTATAATGGTCAATTAGACATTATAGTGGCTTATCCTCTTACTTTGAACTACTTGAGAAACCTTAATTTTACTGGAGCCGATGTATATAGGTCAGCTAAAAGGTACCAGTGGTATGTAGATGGAGAATTGGCGGGATACATAAAGCAGGGCGGTAAACTGGTGGAGATCATGGTCAGGAACGCAGGACACATGGTCCCCGGAGATCAGCCAAAGTGGGCACTAGATATGATTACAAGGTTGACTCACGAGAAAACCTTTTCACGTGAACATAATATATGGAAACCATGATATTTAGAATTTCATAATTCTTTAAAAAACTACCTACATTAGTTTTTATACCAAAAATATTAAGAAAATTATTTTTGTTTTAAAATATTTCTATTTAAGATATGATATTTGTTATTGATTGATTATTTAGTTGTTCTTTTGAAATGAGAGATAATATAACATTGTCATATCAATAAGTTTTAACACCATTAAAAATATAGATCTGACAATAATGATTCTACAATATATTATCAAAGTTAACTATCTTGTGTAAAATTTGTGTTGTTTTAGAAAATGTCTTTGGAATTTTAGATTATCTCTACATGTAATAAAAGAAACTATTAACTTGTTTTATAAATACCTACTGAATAAATATAAAGTGTTTTATTTTCCTTTTTTTATAAATGTGTATAGAATAATGATTCATTTTTGCTCTATATTTTAAATGTCTAAGAAAATTAGTCAAAATAATTTCTTATAAAAATATTTTTTGATACTATTCATGTTTAAAATTTTAATGTCTTATTATCAGTTTATTACTACTTATTTTCCATTCTTGTAAGAATAATTGGCATCAGGTTCTAGACTAAAAAAAATAATTTTAAAGGTTCTCTTTAAAAAATCTCTGTATAAGTAAGTTTGTAAATGATGTGGTAAACAAAAACAAAAAAAATACACAATATCAAATGTCAATTTAATCACTTCTTAAACCTAGCATTTTTTAATTAGAACTGTATTACAGTTGTTACTTAGTTACATACAATACTACAACTGACTGTAGAGTGACTGTAGACTCAATATAAACAAACGGTGACAGAAAAACTAAGTAATATAGATTAGTTGGTAAATGGGAATGAGGAATTTTAAGTTTATCGTCCTTCAATATATGTAGATAATTCAATTTCTTCAGGTAGTTCTGTAATGTTGACATCAAACCGGTCTTGGACTTCATTGAGGATCTTTGCATCGTTTTCATCAGACACCATGGTGATGGCCAGGCCTTTGGTACCAAATCTTCCTGCTCGCGCCACTCTATGTAGATAAGTATCTGAATCTTCAGGCATATCGTAATTGAACACTATATTGACTCTTTCAATATCCATTCCTCTACCAAATAAGTTGGTTGCAACTAATATCCTCTTTTGGAAATCCTTAAACTGCTGGTAACGGGAGAGACGCTCATCTTGAGTCATGTTTCTATGAATGCCAATAGCTGGGAAGTTCTGGTCTGTTAGAAGCTGAGCTAATGCTATACAGCGCTGAACAGACTTCACAAATATCACTACTTGGTTAAATTCTAAGACATCTAGAAGCTCGAATAGCTTTTTATTCTTTTCATTTTCCTTAAGTTTCACATAGTGTTGTTGTAGACCATGCAATGTCAGTTTAGCTTCGTCGTCGACGTACACCTCCATGGGATCCTGCATGAACTTCTTACACACTGGCCTAATATCTTTACTTAAAGTAGCCGAGAACATCATAACTTGCTTCCCATGGGGAGTACTCCTGAAGATCTCCTGTACGTCACGACGCATGTCCAGAGACTCCAGCATCTTGTCACACTCATCCAGGATGAAATGTTTCAAATGTTTCAGATTCAATTTCTTACTGTTGACTAAAGCCAGGATACGTCCCGGCGTACCGACCACAATGTGTGGGCACGCAGTCTTTAATATCTCTTCATCTTTCTGAATCGGCATTCCCCCGAAAAACACGGACACCCTAACTCCTGCCATATACTTGGAGAAGCGCTCGTATTCTTTGCTGATTTGGAAGGCGAGCTCTCTTGTGTGACACATAACGAGGACGTATACATGCTCTTCGGAAGGCTCCAGTTGTTGTAGCGTCGCCAAAACAAAAACGGCCGTTTTCCCCATACCGGACTTAGCTTGACATAATATGTCCATACCGAGAACAGCTTGCGGTATACATTCGTGTTGCACTTCGGAAGGATGTTCGAAGCCACAATCGACGATGGCTCGCAAAATCTCAGGTTTTAGAAGGAAATCTCTGAATCCTGAACTGTGAATCGACACATAGGATCCCTTAACCTCTTTTTTTGGCGCCGCTTCGGTCGCTCCGTCCGCCGCTTGCTGATCCGCCTGCTCTTCATCTTCGTAGTCGAGAAGATCGTCATTGTCGGCCATGATTTATGGGTTTGGTGTATGAAAATTTATGAAGTAAACAATAATAATTGGTTCAAGCACGTGAAATTTTTTCTAAAAATTATATTTCACAATAATGGCGTCGGCGGCTTGAACCAAAACGACAGAATCACAGATAAAGATTTTTTGTTTGTTTATGGCCAAGCTTTGTCATCACAGATTATAAAAATATTAGTATGGCAGTTGTAGCCTAGCCACACACGTAAACTAATATTATCAATAAAGTAGGTATTGTCAATAATATTGTGTGTGCGGACGGTTCGTAGATATTATTGTAGATTTCTAGAAATTCTGTTCTTGCCACGACAATATCGCAGGGAGGCAGAGTTATTGTAAATATTATTGTCGTGTGCGGGCGCACGGCATTTTTTTAATTGAAAATAAGATTCTTAAGGAGATTTATATTGTTTATTCAAAATGGATGACGAAAACAGTGTAAAATACGGTGATAAGAAATATTGTTTCCTTGGGAGTAGTAATACCAATGTATTGCTACTCCCATGGAAACAATATTTAATGAAGTTTATTAAAACATGGGAAACTCATCCAGAGCTATGGAATATATCTATTGAAGCATATGATGATAAAGTAAAAAAAATAATGCCCTAAAAAAGCTGCTCGATATTTACAAAAAACTCTAACCAAATAGAGATAATATTTTTTAAAACTCTCATCCTTATGACTACTAAGCCATACGTTCTCTACGTAATAAGCATATATATAAGCATACGTCGAAATTGTTATACGCTTGTTACAACTTATTACAACATAAATAAGTTGTAACAACCGTATAAAGATTTCATTTTCTCGAGCGGGAATCTAACCCACAATCTGTCGCATTTACAATCACATTGTACCCCTGGGCCACGAGTGGCCTCTGTTAGTAGTAGCTAATTAATAATATTAATAAATGCTATAACAAAAGTACTATATAACTAAACGGCTTTTTTTTAGATTTTTCCGACAGCAAAAAGATAAATATCGTAGTATTTTAGCAAAATAAACTTCATAATATTTTTACATAGATATGTACGTGCTTAGCTTTATTTTAATTTAATAGGATCCGAAAATATTCGACTACTATACTTTTTTAGTTTTTCTTATTCTTTCTCTTATACTTTTTAAATTTTTCAAAGTTTTGTAATAAAAGTAAACAACTTGTATTTATATATTACTTTATTGAAAATGCGTCAAATGTTTTATTTATTTTATAAAACAAACTGTTCACAGATACAAAAGTAAAAATCTAATTACACCACTAAATCTACAATTCAATCTGTTTAACATGAAGTAGAAAACTCGTTAAATTATATTTTTATTTTTTCTAGATTAACTAAGGAACTACAAAAATAAATTAACATAACTACGCCAACGACATCTTTGACTTTACTAATGACAACATTAAGTAGAGTAGATAATAGTAATGGCATAAAGAAAAATAGAAACGTCATATATATGTATATAATAATCTAATATTATTTCAAAAATTTAAAGTAAACAATACATGACGAAAATTAAAAGTTCTTATAAGAATTTAAATTCGTTCAAAATTTATACCAAAATTTTCAAGTTTCTGCACTACTAGTATTTACTCTACGAAATGTTTCACTCATATTCTTTACATTTAAAAAGGATTATAATTATGTTTTCTTAAAATATTAACTAAATTAAATACAACATTCTATCATTACTTTTCTATCTGTTTTTGAAATAAATTGACAATGAATATAATTATACATTCTAAGGCCGTTACGTCCTAAATCTACTGAGTACAGATTTCAATCACAAAATTGTATTTTTAAATAATCTAGCGTGTATCTGAAACTACTATTAAATACAAAGAAAGTATATCTTATAATTAATATTTTAATGTAAACGTGCATTGGCAGTGTCGAGTTGAGATATTGCCTTTATTAAAAAAAATAAGTAAAAAATAATAATGTGACAACTGACGCGGGAAAGTGAAATAAAGTAGAACGACTAAAATCTAGCATTTTTTTTAATTATTCATAAAGATTTTTCTGATAACTTTAGAGTAATCGATTTAAATATTTAAGATATTTCTTTAAGTAACAATGTCTATTCTACATATATCTCATTATCTTTAAAAGTGTATGAAGAATTGAAGAATCATATATTGCAATCGTTTACAAGAGCTTTAAAGACATGACCGTTATGTTCCCGTAGTTTGTTTTTATTCAAATTCAAATTAAGATTTATTTAAATGAATTTTAAATTGTTTATATATAATTACATTAGTTGAATAAAAATTACAAATGAAAATAATAACAATATTTCTAGAAGTATAAGATAAATTAAAATAATAATTTTGTTGAAATGAATTTGAAAAAGTCAGTAAGTATCTAATATATATTCTTTTATTACTGCGGAGCATTCTTGAGTGCCCAACTTACAAAAGGTATACATAAAAGACCATTACAGTTCGGTCGTGGAGTCGTAGCCGGCCTGAAGTTATGTTTTCTGAGCTTTTGCACACTGGCGTATCTAGAAATATTTTACGGGGGGGGTTCTCTGGTCTTTTAGAAACGAAGATCATTTTATCAAAGTTAAGTTAATGCATAATGTACGTAATGTTTTTTAGTATTCTCAATACCGTACCATTTTAGCAAAACTGTTATTTTTGATAAAATTCCGGTATCCAGGTTTTTCGGTATTATCCAGGTTTGAATAGCTGGAGATCCAATAACACTTCACATTAGCCCGTGCCAACTCAAATCGGATTACCTCGCACAAAATTGGAGAAAATCTACGATCATTTAACTAACATTGTTACGAAAAATAAATTCTCGGTTAGAATATAAAATTGAATAAAGTCTGCTGATAAAAAAAAAATACTGTACAATGTGAACGTAAAGAAATACATTAGACTTATTTACTCCAAAGAAATGTCCACAAGAAAATATCAATCAAAATGCAAAAAAGAAACATTTTTTTTTAAGCGGAAAGAAATTGAAAAGTTTTCTAAAAACATATATTACGATATTCCTTTAGAGCCCACAAAAATAAGTGAAAAATAAAATTTGGCGTTGAGTTCCGCCAGTCAACAGGCAATGCCTCCAGAGGTCAGCGGACCTTGCGGAGTGTCTATATACTAGGCTCTCTCTGCCTACCTGACTGCTACATGCGAGATACAACGTAGAACTGAGAGACGCTGATAGGAAGCGGTATAAGGATTTTTATATAGAGACCATTTTACATAAAGGTAAAGACAATTTTCAATCAAATCTGAGCTGATGTACTAGTCTAACAAATTTCTAAAGCAAAGTTCAAGCATATTGCTGAAATCTTCAAGGAGATACATATTCGGAACTCGTCACTTGAATTGGAATAACGACGCTGGCTACCCCGCATTGCCAGAGCTCAATACCTAACGTTAAGTTCAGCCAAAAAGCTATTCGGCGAGCTTTGTCTTCTTTGGACATCCACAAGTCAATCGGTCCGAATGGGATCTGTTCTTTAGTTCATGTGGTCCTGAACTGAGATAGGTGCTAGCGCGTTTTTTTCATTAAAAAGTTTGTTTGCGCGTTAATCATTGTTAACGCGCAAACAACTTCTTAATGAAGAAAACTATATTATTCATGACACTACTTCTCGAAAACCCTCCTCTTAAAGCCGAAAGTATGGGCACGGACCGCCCGACTCTACCCCCTTCCTACGCGCATGCTTTTAGTAATCTTTTGCTAGAGAAGAAAAACGTCAAAACTAAGAAAAATCCTAAAATCTAATTTGCACGGCACAGCTAATTTCAGAGCCACCATGACTCATCGACCATTCGGTATGTAAAAAAAGGAATTATTATAAAAAGACAATTTAAAAGTAAAAATAAATAAAAAAATTAACATTTCTCCGAATAAGGCTTCAACGGCTTAAAATCAGCGTTACCACTCAGGAAAGCGTCGACAAAATTCTGTACAGAATCCGTTGTTATTTCATCGCCATATTTCATGGTGACCATACGTTGTTTATTAAAATCAATGGCGGTGAGCAGCGGCACTGCGTCATCTAAGCCGATGTGCTCTCTTATCATGTCAGCGCTATCTGTGCCATCGATGCCGATATAGAACATAACATGTTTGAACGACTTCTTCTTCATCCTGGAGTTCTTCGTGATGTAATCAAAATCCATGGTCTCGTCGTCTGAGGAGTTCTGATAGGGGCAGAACCCTGGGTACTGGATGCTGCATTCCTCGTAGTAAGATTCAGCGGAAGGTGTTAGGACTGATTCAGAGAATTCTATTTCTCCATCTTCGTCGTCTGTAATGGAGTTTTTATTTGAATTATTAATGCTTATAAAATTTTATGAACTTTGTAATAGCAATTTAATAAATCTAAATTTCATTTAATCTTAAGTTGTCTTTTGACATAAACAGCATCATAAAGAATCTGATCAATTTTTATTACATTCTTGTATTTTATTTGATGTTGACGACCAAACGATATGACAAATAATTAATTTTATTCTATTTTTTCTGTTTCGTCAGTTTGAAATTTTGAATCGACAAAGGATGCCTTTGGGTGAAAATTGGAGAGTAATCCATCACAAAGTTCTCTCTACACTAACGTTAAATCTTTTCCAATCCATCGATTAACGATTAATAGGACGTTTAAAGGATGTTATAGTTATTTAGTGTACACGAGTAAGTAGATATTTACCAACAAATAGTACAACAGCGGGGTGACGCGCCATTTTCAATAGAGCCTGTTCATTCAACACTGACACCGGACGCTGAGCCCACGGGAAGTTCTGTAAGATATGACATGTAAGGTTGTAATCAATATAATAAATCAGCTCCACGGTGTATTCCGCAGCAGCAGGAGGCAGAGGGAACCTGGTGTTAAGCCCACTTGAGTGGCGGCGCGCTTTGCCTCGACATCAGAGCGAAGAAATGGAAATATAGATTTAAATAAATAATTCACTTCCTCCAGTGGGGATCGAACCCACAACCAGTCGTGTTTACAGTCACACTTTGTGCCTCTGCGCTACAACTGGCATCACAATAAAGATACATGTATAAAAGACAATTATTTTATTACAATATATTTAATAGAAGGATAAGTAATTCTCAGGGAATTGGAAAAATGCACTGATTCCAATTTCTAAATTAGGATTACAAGCATTTAGTTTTATATATTTTATTTATTTTGGAAACTCGATGTCTCGAACACTTTGCCGTAATAGCCCGTGGTCTGTGGCTACTTGTGAGGGTAAACCATTACATACAGTTTGGGTATATGTGTTCTGTGGGGTAGACTGGCATAATTATTATAGCAAACTAATTCCAACGATTTTTTATTTGTTTCTGGATTTTCTAGAACTCTAAGATAACTGTACCTTGCCCTTTAGTGTGGTAGGTTTGATGCACGATTAATCAGATTTATGAGTTTGTTTTAAAATGTGGAAAAATCGCAAAAGAGAGTAACTGTACTCTTAAATGTGACTGTTGGGGTTTTGATTCCCAATCGAGGGAATGGAATGCGTAACATTTTCTTTTCTTCGCTATGGTGACGAGTTAGAGCGCGGCGTTGAGTTTTGTCACTAAACACGCAATGTGTCTAAAACTCGGAGGAAAGTAGAGAACGGGAGCGTCTTAACACTAGGTTTCCAGGTTTCCTTTGCTACGTGCGGGATTCAGCCCGATGCTAAAAAAGTGTAGAAATCGCGAAAATCGAACAGTCAATAGCCTATGATAAAATTAAATAAACACCATACGTTATGGATCGAACTAAAATGACAATCTCAGAAGGTATTGTGTGATTTTATGTGTATTTCTACGCAAATTAAGTCTACTCTTGACTTACCAAAGCCAACGGATCAGCAGCAAGATACTGCCTTCCATTCGTAGTCAGCACTTTGCCAGTGCCATCAGTTATGACTAGAGCGGGTATGCCAGCCACGCCCAGCGCGCCAGGCAATGCCAATCTCGTTTCATTGGCAGACCACGGTACTGATAAGGCGTTGGCAGCTGATATGGAGGCCAGTGTCCGCGCGTAGGATTGTTCTGATCTGTTTGACAAATAAAGAAAATTCAGTTAGATAAGTTTAGTCAATATTTTGATCCAATTATAAGTATAATACAGTAATACGAGTATATTGATGATTAAATTTTTCCAGAGCCCAGATTGTTTGTCTTTTTTTCGAGACACGATCTGAAGCTGCATCATAATTTTAAATTAAAACTTATTTTTAATCTGTATTATTAAATTACAGGTTCACCACCCTTCAAAGATAAGAAATAATAAATAAGAGAAGAAGAAAGAAGAGAGAAGAAGACAAGACTTCGCCTTTAATATATATTTATTAGTTTTAATTATAATCCTGCTATTTTCATACAAAAATGTAATAAAAAGAAATTCCAAAACGCGAAAAACGTGTACTTTACTTTAAAGCAGCCGTATAATATAACGAGGGGACTCAAGACTTGATCTTGGTAATCCCAACGCGTGGGGTCATAATGGCTGGAATTAGATGTTGCTACGAACATTGACGTAATTAACTCAATATCTGTAGAACAATTGGGTTTCTATGTTTTTATTTGTTATAGTGTTGGACACGGAGAGATTAAGATATGCCAAATTTATTTTTAATATGCCTGTTTACTAGTTATAGTTAATGAAACATATTTCTTTACGCGTATTTTTTTTCTTAAGTGTGTATGACATTTTAATAATATAAATAAAAATCGTTTAAGTAGGAATCGAATTCGCACACGCCAAGGCTTCCGTACCAATTTCAGGTTGTGTGAAATTCAAAACTACAAGTTTGTAAAGTTTTTTTTCTATGAAATATCTATAATTTTTTACATTTTGGCTTTTTTTTCTTTATTTATTTTGTAAACTTATTTCGTGCCCAATTTCATAACTGTAGGTGCTATAGGTTTTGATTGCGCGGCGAATTTCATACAAAATGCTGTAAAATCGATACATAAATGCTTGTATCTTTTGATTGCGTTAACTTAGTAGCTTGATTGTTTCTGTGCTTTAAGGACCATAGACCTGAATATTTGAAATTAATTTCAGCTCCACGCGATCTTTAAATACATATAGACAGACGGACAATAAAGTGATCCTATAAGGTTTCCGTTTTTACCTTTTGATGTACAATGAATGATTTTGATTAAAATTATTTATAAAATTATTTTCTTTGCTTTCTCTAAAAATATTGAAAATGGAAAAAGCAACTATTTATTGAGGCCGGTCGTGGCGCAGCGGCACGAGGTGTGACTGCAAAACCGACTAGTTGTGGGTTGGATCCCCACTCAAGGAGATGAAATATTTACTTAAATTTATATTTCCATTTTTTCGCTCTGGTGTCGAGGCGCGGCGTTGAGTTCTGCCACTCAACACGCAATGCCTCCAGAATTCGGCAGAAAGTGGGGAACGGAGTGTCTTAACACTAGGTTCCCTCTGCCTACCCTGCTGTGTGCGGGATACAGCGTGGAGCTTATTTTTTTTTAACTATTTATTACTTGTATGGAAAATAGAAAAAATTAACGGAACTTGTACTTAAAGAAATAAAAGTGAATATACCATCAGGATGTTACACAGCAAAATTCAACAAATGAAATAATGTAATACAAACAAACATAAAACGAAAACGAAGCCAGTTATACGATAAAAGTTGGCGACGCGGGCGTAATGTGAAAAGTTTAGTTTGTTAACGAATGGTACGGAGGCGTCGTGCTGGGGGTCCCTGTAATACGTGAAATATGACAGAATTTTTTAAACTTTTATTGTATTTTTTTTTATTTTCACGGTGTATCCTGCATGCAATTGGATGGACAGAGAAAGTCTAGTTTTAACTTTTAAGGCACTCCGTTCCCCACTCTCCACCGAATTCTGGAGACATTGTGTGTTGAGTGGCGGAACTTAATGTCACGCTTTTGCCTCGACAATAGAGTGAAGAAACAAGAATATTCAGTATCTCATTTCTTCGAGTGAGAATCAAACCCACAACCCACATTTTTAAGTTCTACACATAATTTTGAGTGTAAATTTGTTGTTTATGATTATTTCGTTCATAGTTGGGAGTGCCTTTGATTAAAAATTAAGAATGCGAAAGTTGTAAATAGAAATTTAAATTATGTTTTTTTATCTTTAATAATGAACTAATCTTGATTAGTTATAACGTCTATTGACCTTATTCACTGTAGGTTCAAAATTTATTGCTGTAATTGACCGCCGCACACCATAAAATCCTATTTTTTTTAATTTATTTATAATATAGGTGACTCCTCGATTATATTACACAAATATCTTTACACAGTTTAACGAGCTTAACTCGGGTACTATTTTAGTTCAAATAAAAAAATATATATTTTTGTTTTGTTAAGTAATTGAAAAATAAGAAATAAAGTAACAGTTCACTGAGTTCTGTTTAAGAGATATAAATAAAAAAAAAAGTAGAAACATAGAATATACCCAAGCAAAATCAAAAGCTGTCTGTCTGCCTTTTGATTCATCGTCGTCCAAACAATAGCAACGTCGATAAAACCCGCTATACACGTAGTATTTCGAGGGCATTTAAAATTGTATTGCCCGATTTTTTGGCCTCTTTAAGCTGCACTTTGAACCCCCTTTGGTTCCGTACTAACCTGTGCTATTGTGTTCCCTTGCAAGCCGAAAATATTGAGGCGGATGATTAAATTTTTCTTTTTCTTTTCTTTTTAACTGTACAAAGTTTTATTTTCGCAACGAATGCCTTTTAAGCTGAATGTTAGGGCAATGGCTGTTGTATATAAATTGCGTGCTATTCAGTGAATATATTATATAAATTGATGAGTTTAAGGCTGAGTGAAGACACCACTGTATATATGGTTGGGTATTGTTCAATTACAACAGGGACAAATGTTTAATTTAAATAGAATTGTCCTTGGACTTGGCTTAATTAAGTGAGGCGTTGACCTAATGTATATTCTCTAAGGGGATTAAATTTGGAAAAACTGTGATGTAAAAGTGATGCCATTGAATGTGGCGCAGTTGTGTTTAAAAAAAAATAATACAAATACAGAATAATCTCAACTAATTTCACGCAAACCGCAAAGCCACGTAAAAGGTGGTAAACAACACAAAAACAAATGACAAAAGAAGGAAAGCCGCTAAAACGTTCCGTATATTTCCTTTCAGTCTCTGTAAACCGGAACGTACTCCTATATGAGAATGACAGATATTTTTCCCGCCATATTTCTCTCGCGCGCCATTACGCGCGCTGTAAAAGGAAACTAAATGAACTACTTTATGCCTTATGGTGCGTGTCCAAAGCTATAAATAATAATATCGTAAATACGGATTCGGATGGAAGCTAATAGGTGATGGGTTTGTTTCTTTTATTTTTGCGCATTTTCTACACTTTGCACGGTATGTAGCTTCACACTCTCTCTTTATATAATAGGGTAGGCAGAATGAATTTCGTGTGTTAAGAAAGACCCTCCGTTCTCCACGCACCGCCCAATTACCGAGATATTGTGTGTTGAAACTCAACGTCGCACTCCACAAACGTCCTTCGCAGGTAGGTAGAAAGAAAGTAAAGTTGATAGTAGAAAAAATTACTTTTTTTTAACAGATAAAGATTTCTTTTATTACCACATATTGAGATTGAACTGTTTTAAGTGTTGTAATTTTTTTTAATAAATATAGTACCCACTTGATATCGGTAAAATACTAAATAATGTCTATAAGCGCTGTTGTTGTTATTATTTTGTTTAATAAGAAATCATTCAAATATTATCTCATTAGTTCCATTTAGTCATGAAATATAAATAGAAGCCATTAGAGTAGGTACCAATATCTGCCAAGTGCCACTTAATTTATATCTGGTTCTTATCGCATAGTTTCGCCCGGGCGGGGCGGGTAAATAAGGTCATAAAACGTGGAAGGGCCCCCGTAATCCGGGGAAGGGAAACGTCTAAGGTTTATTGAAACGATAAATCCTAGTATACGCTTGCTTATTTAGATTTGGTGTGTTGATTTACACTGCCTTTGAGTTTAGCATGAAGCTGAATTGATAAGAGGTAGTAGATGTAGACGTAGATAGTAGATATATCGTGAGTTCAGTGTTGAACTTGAAAAGACAACCACATTTTAAAATCAAAAGTCAATTCTCATTTGATCCAACAACTACGTATTTTAAATTATCCGGATTAATCGCGTATATTAGTATTGTACATTATTGGAAACCCGACGTTTCGACCACTTTGCAGTAGTCCGTGGTCACGGGTAGACTGAGGTGGCACTCATCTGTCAGTTGACAATTATTATATCAATACTACCGCCAACGATTTCTTAATTGCCTCGCGTACTGCCCTGGATGGATCCTTCAGAGATTTTACGAATGGGTTTCAGGTAGTAGAAAATTTTCCAACCGTGTTCTTTATTGAAATTTAGATGTTTTTTTCATTTCAATAGCGTCGCGGATCATTCTAGGAATATATACGTTTTACCTAACGTCTACCCATAGGGTGTAGGGTTTATCAAAGCTGATGATGTAATATTTGGATTTTATCCGCTGTACGCACACACGCAACTGACTTCGATATGTCATTCTTGACCTTGGAGATGTGTTCCTTTACCCTAATACTGATGCTTCTCTTTGTTTGACCAATGTATGATAAGCTACGGTCACAATCTAGTTTGCTTGCACACAGCAAAGGAATATTATTTTTCACTGGTCTCAAGAATTGGTTCAAAGAAACCCATTTTCTTGTTACGCTTAAATATTTTTTTATGGACGGATATGTATTTTTGGAAATAATGCAGGAGATGCAATGAGAAATAGTACATGTAACTGTTTTTTTAAGTGAAGTTGTACCACATATGAGCGATATTATCAATATATATATATATATATANAAAATTTTAACGCTAAAGGGATGAAATAGGGGTTGAAAGTTTGTATGGATTTTTTTTAAATCGCCACCGATTTTTATAAAATTTGAAATTCAGACTCTTAAAACTATTTCATTGAACACGTGTTTCATGGTTTTTCAGAATTCACCCCTTAAGGGTGTAAATAAGGGGTTCAAAAGTTTGTATGGAAAAATCTTTAAATCGCCACGGATTTTTATAAAAAAATAAATTCAGACTGTTAAAAATATTTTATTGAACACGTGTTTCGNCAGACTGTTAAAAATATTTTATTGAACACGTGTTTCGTGGTTTTTTTAGAATTCACCCCTAAGGGTGCAAATAAGCGGGCGAAGCCGCGCGCGCCCACTAGTAAGTTATAATGAGCAATGAAATGATATGATGATGATATAAATATATAGGATAATTTTACTCGTAGCCCCACACGAATTATCCATTGTCAGTACAAATCACATAGATGATAAATTAACTTAATTGGTTTAATTCGTTTTTGCTGCAAACAGCAAACACAACATTCCCGAATGGGAATCGATTTAACTACCATCGTATTCTCTCCAAATGTCCCAAGATGACACAATATAAAAAAATTGACAATATTCAAAACAGAGCACCCCTAAGTTCCTATAGTTTACAGATCCTTGTCTGTACCTACACTAAGTTCTATAATATCTATAGCTAAAGGCCTTAAGTCTTCATTGGCAATTCAATAACAACATCCTCATCAGATCCCTACCCAATTATCTTTATTAGCTGGCCACAGGAACACTCGACTGTGCAAACTCGTCTGTACAAACAAACACTGCAATAAAAAGATGATTATAGAATCGAGGGAATGGTTTAAATTCAATAAATAGAAGATTGAGATTTTATTGAATATAAAGAAATGCTAATTTCAGGTTATATCCATTTATTTTAAATGAAACTAATTTAACCGGATTAATCACGTATATTTAACCGATTAATCCGGTTAAATTAGTTTAATTTAAAATGTGTAATAATCGTGAAAATCAAAGAACTTATTATATATCCAATTATTTTTTATTGCACGTTTTATTAGATTGAGCGTCATTATTAAATTTAGGAAAAAAACCTTGCTCTAACAGGGTAAGCGGAGTTGAGTTCCGCCACTCAACACGAAATGCGAGAGAAAGAATCATAAATTCGGCGGAAAGTGTGGAACGGAGTGTCTTAATGGGAAACGTAGTATTTTAAAACTAGCTTTTGTGCCGTGTGATCCCGGCCTAGAATAGGATCATCCTGGTACTGGTGGTGTTGTAAGAGGTGACTAAAGTACGTGTGGTAGAGTTACGTCGCCAACAATGGCAATACGCATGGGCAGACTCGACCGGATCATCACCACCCCCGGCATTTAAAACCGGCGGGCCCCGGCGCCCAACCCACCTTACAGGCAGGCAACGCTCTTGTAGCTCCTCTGGTGTTGCAAGGGGTCGTGGGCGGCGGTAATCACTTACCATCAGGTGACCCGAACGCTCGTTTGCCTTGTCTTTTCCATAAAAAAAAAAGCTTCCCTACTAGGTTACTAGTGCCTACATTGTCCATACTAAAGTAAGTCTATAATATAAGACTATACTCAATTCATTACGGCAAGACAAAAAATGTAAGCAAAAAAATTCTGTTTCTCAAACTTTATTGCATTTTTTATTTATATTTAATTTATTTAACGTGGAGTTTTCTATATATAGCATTATTGCTTGTTGTGCTTGAATGTTATATATAAAATATCTTTGTATAAAATAAGAATAGCAAAAAATAAAATGAAAATGTACAAGTTTTACTAAAAGTTACTTAACTATTAGGATAATAAATCTTAATATATCTATTATTCAATTATTTATCAGAATTCGGAGGATTCTGAGGAACTGTCACCAACATTAATGACGAAACGGTCAACCACATTATCTATTAAATTAATTTTATTTTTCATCTTTTGCTCTTCTTTTATCACATGGTGACTACAGCTTTACCAAGCTTCTACTGTTGTATTTTTTATTAGAACAATAATGTTCTAATATAAATATTAATTACGAGATATAATTTATTTTTATAGTACTAAAATGTGTCTGAAGTTTGAGAAGAAGTTGACTTTTAGGTGTTTTTACATGTACATGACATATTTAAAAAATATTATTGAAAATAAAAAAAACCGAGTGCATACCAACATTTTTAAATTTTAAGTTAAAATATTCTCGGCTTTAAATATGAAAACAATCTTTATTTTTATTATTGTTGTTTTACTTACTACTTTTCGTTTTCGTTTATTTTAACTTAACTTCTTTTTATTTACTATATATACAGAGTGCAATTTTATAAAATTTGAAAATATAAATATTTAAATTATATTTCGATAATAATAAGATATTTTAAAAAAAAATTTTTCGAAAATAATAAGAATTTTGTAAAAAAAAATTCTCCCCGCTTTACTGGTATTCTATTTCAATTATAAGATAATATTATAATAAATTTTATGGCTATTTATAGTGTTATTAGCGAATTAATACTTAAAATATATATTTTTTAATTAATATAATAACTCCATCAAACCTGTCATGTAAAAGAACCTTTTTTTGACATGTTTACCTTTTATGTCATGTATAATAGAAAACAAAAAGATTTTCTCGGTATCATTTGTAAAAACTTTTCGGGATACAATAGTGAGACATTTGTTTGGCGAATTTATTGCAACATTTCGGAAAAAGGTTAAATTGTGTATCTTTTGCTTAAAATTTTGTATTAACTCTTTTTTTGCAGTATTAAATAAAATACTGTAAATTATTCATATCAAGTCTGTACAATATTCATACCACATTATCCATGTAGATACTTATTTGGATTTACACTATTATTATTAAAAAAAATACAAGAGAATAATGAATATACTTCCAGAATTCGGTCACGTAGACCAAATAATCGCAACTAACTTTCGCAAAACTCATTCTCTTAATAAAAAAGTTCTTTACCTACAAAAAGTATGTATATCGTCCATATGACAACATATAAATATATGAATGTATTGCGTCACTTTTTGTCAGAGAACGAAAAACAAACAATTTCTGACAGCAGCACAATTTCTGACTACACATTCGACGGGAGTGGCTTCGATTTTCACAATGTTCAGTCCCGTCTATAAACTAAAATTACATATTTCTAAAAAAAAATTCATTCTATTTCTCCAATTAATGCGAAACGTTCGGATTTTCGGTCATTACCGATTCCCTTTGTGCTATTGTATCTTTGCTACAGTTGTAATACTACGAATGTGGCATCGATTGGTCAGTTCGTCGAACGAAAAATGGTTTTACTGAAATTGAAGTTCTGACAATGTATTTTGTAGTATTTACGCATGACATTACAAGATTTAAGTTCAAAGCTATCAGCAAAGCTGTGATTTATATTTTTGCTGAATCGACACTAAACTCAACAAGAGGGAACCTAAAGTGCACATCATATACTTAAAATATACCTAGCATTTTGATAAGTGTCCCTATGCCCATAATTTCCATAATATAAAATAATATCCAATATTTCTTAGACCTAGATATCATCCTTTATCAATCCAACAAAATGTATTATGAAAAATTTTACACGCCACAAGTAAAAAGGGTGGCAAGCCCGCCGGTATCGATTTTGCTATTTTTATCAACAGTATTGCAGTCTTAGGTCTTTTATGAGACTTACTTGTACGTACTTATGATGGGTAGGATCATGATCCTGATTACTGGCGTTCCAGTCGGACTTTGAAGACTATTAATTGCGCCACCGCGGGGGGATGTCAATGGGGTTGAGGGGTGACATTTTATGTTTTTTTTTTTCTATCGTTTTTATGGTATACTTTGTGATATCGTTTCATTTGAGTTTAAAGCTGGTGTTTGTTGGACTTTTTTAAGTTGAGGTCGGGTGAAACGAAGTTTTTTAGGTGTTGACGGATCATGGATTTATTAATTTTTAGATGTTATACATTTTTCGGTAGTGTGACGACATTCGCAAAGTGGCTATCAACGACTGGATGCGAAAAGGTGAAGACCGAGCTCAATGCCTTAGTGGAGAGGCCTATGTCCAGCAGTGGACGAGGACAGACTGATGATAATGATGATACACTTTTTATTATTATCTTATTGTACGCTTAAATGTCTTTCGTAATACGAAGCAGAGAGATCTTATAGACAGATGACATTCCATTTATCGCTCATTTGGGTTTCATTCAAACAGAGAAACAAAGATATATTACACATGACCACGATCCACATATCATTTTAGATTCGGACCATTAATTGTATTAAAATAAACAATAAATAAACATATTAAGTTATATATATTTGTTATAAACTTAATTCTTACAAAATCCGATATTGGACTGAAACCGAAATGTTTTCAGTACTCGGCAAGTAAGTCCATTACTCACACCCGTATTGCGTTATCTTGTTACAAGTTTCTTTGTCTACATACTTTAAGTTGTTCCTTATTTTTATGGGATAGTTTTTTTTTGCTTTGATTTTAAATTTTGTTTTGTTATAAAGGTATTTTTAAGTATTGTGACTAATCTTTTTTTAAAAAAACTACAGTATTTACTTTAGAGAAAAAAACTGCGTTAAACTGTTAGCGTGATGCTTATGAGTTCGATTCCTACTCGGAAATAGATTATATTTAAGTTATTTTCATTACTTTGCTTTGGTAGATAAAGCGTGGTCTGACATAGCCTACGTAAACTACATTATAAATAGTATTATAATAAATGCATTTTTTTTAGAAAACGTATAAAAATTAGAATGTAGAATGATTTGAACCAGCGCTTCTTGGAAGCAATCCAAGCGCTCTGACCAATAAGTCATACGTTCTCATTAATCTACGTTGAAATTCTTATACGTTTGTTACAGATTTTTTATGTACTTTAACATCCTCATGTGTAGTGGGATTTGACACTAATAAATTATCAATATTAGTCAATATTCTATTATAGCACATAACACTTGGGATTGTGACTGTAACTCGACGGCTGTAGGTTCGATTCCCACTCAGGGAGATAAACTATTTTTTTATTAATATTTTCATTTCTTCGCTCTTGTACAAAGGCAAATGCGTGGAGATGAGTTCTGCCACTCAAAATATAATGCCTCGAAAACTTCGGCGAAAAGTGGGAAAAAGAAGTGTGCCCTGTGTTCTCAGTGACTACCCTGCTATATGCGGGATACAGCGTGAAACCTATAAAAAAACTCGGATGACCTACTAGTATATATTATATTTACCCCAGAACCCACGTTTAACCTTCGTTTGTCACTGTCACTTATTGGGTAATTCAGCGGCGGGCGACAAGGGACAGATTGGCTGATGTCACTGTTTACTTTTATTGCTATCGGTTTTAACATATTCTTATTTATTTTTTTAGGTTAGTATCTGCGATATTTTTGATAAATAACAATTAGTATATTAAATGAAACAAAAATTATAAGAAATGATATATAAATACATATTGGTAAAAGAAATAAGAAGTTTGGTCTTCTATTCACTAATAAATCGATCGATATTTACTAATAACAATAATATTAGTTTTTTTTTTTTCAGTTTCAAGCTGTATGCAGAGGGAACCTAATGTGAAGATACTCCGTTATTCATTTTCAACCTCATTTACAAGACATTACATAGTTATGTCTTGTTACCAGTGCGAGGAAATAAAACCGGTAGGTATGTAGGTTATACAGTCATTATATTAGGTAATTTATCTTCATATACGAAGATATAGAATAGACAGCAGTGCCGTTATGGGGTAGCACCCTAGTAATAAGTCAAAACATTCTTTATTTTAAGTCCATTAAGATATATTACTATAGCGGAATTTTTAGTCGCGTCTCTTCTAACATAAGCAGGAAAATGGCATGATAGGATAGAATTTAGTACCT
The DNA here is from genome assembly GCA_013403705.1 of Heliconius hermathena. NCBI lineage: Eukaryota > Metazoa > Arthropoda > Insecta > Lepidoptera > Nymphalidae > Heliconius > Heliconius hermathena. Next base: position 102,603 of record JAAIXJ010000453.1, read on the forward strand.
ACATAATTATAAAAAAATAAAATCAGCTTCACGTTTTTTCCCGCATGGGTGTTTACCTAGTGGCAATACACTCCGTTGACCACTTTCTACTCAATTACGTGAATATTGCGTGTTGAGTTGTGAAATTTCAACCCGCGCTTTGTTTACCAGACTGAAAATGATTTGAAAATTATGAAAATAATTAAAATTTAGTAAATCATCGTTCCGAGTGTTCCTCCGAGTTTTCTTTTTTGAGACTTTATTAACTGACTTATGTAAGAAAAGGAGGTTGTCAATTCGAATATATTTTATTTAGTTTTTTTTATGTTTGTTACCTCAGAACTTTTTGAACGGTTTCGACTTTTAAATTATAAAATCGTTTTTAAATTATTTTTGTTTTACAAAATCAAAGTACGTTTTACTTTATGTAAAATATTTTTTACTTTTTAGTTCGTTGTTTGAAGTTGGCTTTTTTTTTGTTAAAAATTGATTTATATTTTGTGTCACGGGTTCTCAAATCCGTGCCCTTCTTTGATCATAAAAGATATATTTGGATTTCTTTTCTTATGATTATATGAACTTCTCATCAATTTGAATCACCAACTAACACTGCAAAATGCTATTTCATACAAGAATATCACTTTCGAATGCCCAACGTAAGCTCACGTATACGTAACACGATGCACCTACTCTGTCTAATACCGAGAGCGCACAAAGGATCCAAATTCACAGCTCACAGTCAAACACCGCAGACAGTCTTTTGCTAAAATTCCTTGCTTTTCCGCAATGAGATGCATTTTCAGTACCGAAATCTGGTACTAAGATGATTAATGTCCCAGTTTTTGGGGTATTTTGTTCATTTTGTTTGAGGGTGTTTGGGTTAAAAGCAGGTTGAGTAATTGAGTGTGAGGAGCCTTTTGATTATTCGTAATGTATGACTTTTGAGATACGAAATTATGATAATGTGATAGATATGTTTCTACTGCGAAAATGGATAAGAATTATGTTTCACGCTGTATCCCGCATATAATAGCGCAGGCAGAGATAAAAATGAAAACATTTCATATCCCCGACTGGGAATCGAACCCATAACTAAAATTTCTATTATTTTATATCAGCTGTATCCCGCATGTAGCAGGGTAGGCAGAGGAAGCCTAATTTTAGGACACTTCGTTCCCCACTTTCCGCTAAATGCTGGAGGAATTGCGTAGAACAAAGAAATTAATATTTCATTTCTGCGGGTGGAAATCGAACCCACAACGCGCGTTATTTTCAAAAGTACCTTATATATTAAACCAAGTTTATTAATTGTCACATGTAGGTAAGCTTAGTTGAATGTGTTCACCTGTCACCGCAGTGAAATCCCACTAAAGCAACGGGTCATCTGACCCCAGACTTAGCTATATGCAGTGGATTAAACTATTGAGGCCAGCCGTGGCGCAGGAGCACAAGGGACGCGACGGTTGTGGATTTGATCCCCACTCGTGGGAATTAATTATTATTTATTAAAATTTTCATTTCTTCGCTCTGGCACTCAACACACAATGCCTCGAAAAATTCGTCGGAAAGTGGGGAATGGAGTGTCTTGGATAGGAAACTCGTTTATCCGGCCCCCAATTCTATAAATTTGTGATTATCCGGACTATCAACCGCCACCAAATATATCAAATACCTATGCACGTCAATGTTTGTATAAATTGTAGTCTATCTGTTATTCTATATAACTGTAAAGTTTCATCAAAATTCGTTAAGTACTTTTTACGCGAAAGTATCTTTTTTAATATAACACTTTAGTTCAATGGTTCCCAACCAGTGGTTCGCGGACCACCAGTGGTCCGCAGAAGCCTAAATATGGTCCGCGAACGATTTTAATTATATGACTGGGGATGGTGAGGCGAAGTTTTTGTTTGATTATCACAGTTAATTTTTATTATACCTACATGCATAGTTGTCCCTGCTACCAAGAATGATATAAAAGTCTTGATCAAGAAAAGTAGGGGATCCCCTGCTTTAGTTGAACGCAACTAGAAATAGCACTCTAATGTCTGAAGATATTTTTGTCTACAAGTTTTCCCCTTGTATGAAATATTATAGATTACAAATATATATATAAGTTTATATAAAGCGTGTGACGTCAGCAGACAGTCGCGACAGGTACTCGGTAGTAATGGAAAGGGTGAAGCAGGGTTGATACGTAGGTACTATACTAAAGGGTATTACAGTGTTACTTCGTAGAATATCTTAGTGTTCGTGTTTTTTTTTTAATTTTTTCTTACTAATCTTTTGTTTTTCTGGATCTATATAATAAATATTAAATTATTATTTTTCCTAAATCTAAGCCCGCACACAGCAGGGTAGGCAGAGGGAACCTAGTGGTAAGACACTCCGTTCCACACTTTCTGCCGAATTCTGGAGGCATTGCGTGTTGAGTGGCAGAACTCAACGCCGCGCTTAACCTCGACACCAGTCGGTTTTGCAGTCACACCTCGTGTCGCTGCGCTACGACTGGCCTCAATCTAGATTAGTATATATATATTTTTTAGTTTCTCACTTTATCCCACTTATAGGAAGGTAGGCAAAGGGAACCTAGTGCTAAGACACTCCGTTCTATACTTTCTGCACAATTTTTGAAACATTGCATATTGAGTGTGCGGAGCACAGTGTCATGCGTTGTCTACCAAAGCAAGAAATTCTAAATATAATATAAAAATAATTAATTCCACCGAGTGGCCACTGCGCCACGACGCGACGGCTTAAAATAATAAAATAATAATATTTATTCCATAAAATATGTATAAGTCAAGCTATTACAAGCTTTATACAAGTCAAGTTATTTTTTCATCTAATTATTATATATTAATTGTATAAACAATGTGTCAACATAATTCACCATATATTAGATAGTTCTCCATACTAGAAAATCGGATGTTTTTGTTTTTCGTTTCTGCAAAAGATATGATTAAATAGAATAGTATTAGGTCTAGAAAATAATCTTTGTCATCATTTACTTGAATGGTACAACCCTGTGACGGACAGACGGAAGGACAGGATAGGCTTATTAATCTAGATCCAATTTGATTGGAAATGGATTCCTAAAGTCATCTTTAGTTGACGCTTGACGTGACATAAGGAAAGTTGAAAGGGTAATTTGTCTAAATTTGGTAAAGAAGTATTATAATATCTTCTAGACGTCAATATTTTATCTATTTCTTCACGTGATGATAAAGTATTTAGTGATAAGTGTCTCCTTTTTTAGGATTCCGTACTTCAAAAGATAAAACGGAACCTCTTGAAGGATCTCTTTGTTGACTATATATCTGAATGTCCTTTAGTCTGTCCAGACCTCAAGATCGCGTGTAGGAATCAATCTGAAATGGCTAACAAATATCCAACTCTACGATCCCTTACAGCAAATTGTGGATTTAAACCCATACTTCTGGCTTTATAAATCTTTTATTATATTAGAGAAGTGAATAGTTTACATTATTCGTGTAATTTGATTCCAGGAGGGAACGGTCACGTGAAGCCCGTAATGGGTTGTTAGCATAGGAAGGGCTGCTAAATGCTATTATGATAGTTGTATAAATTAAATTGTAACACAATATATTTATTTAAGTGTTTTGTTTAGAAGAGGTTATAGCTTAGGTACGAACAGACACATTGGTTATGGTAGCTATCATAAGTTCAGAATTTTCTATAAGCTTTAAAAGACTTGAAGTCTAATTTAAATAGGGTAAAAACGGCCTCACTGTCTGTCCGTCTGTCACCAGGCTGTAATTTATGAATCGTGATAGTAAGAATCACAGATTATGATTTTTGTTGACGCTATAACAACAAATATTTAAGGGGGCTCTAATACAATAAAAGTATTGTTTTTGCTCGTTTTTCTCTATTTTGATAACAGCAACACAACACACAAGGTAGACGCTTGAAATATTTACAGAATATTTAGTTGTATTTTTTTTATTATTTATTATAAGTAATTCAATTAAAATAAAACAAATATTTAAGGGGGATTCCCACACAACATAAATGTTTTTTTGGCGTTTTTATAGATTATGGAACCCTTGGTGCGTGATTCCGACTCGGACTTGGTCGATTTTTTATTGGAAGTAAGTTGGAAGTAATAAAAGGTAATATAAATATGAATTCGATATATATTTCTCGCTTTCCATTTTTCCAGCCAATACAATAATAAGTATTGATTTAATTTAAGTAAAAGTTTATATGATATATGATATGTTTATATGTAATACAACACTAAAGTTCGACTCGAACTTAACAAAGCGAGTTTGTCTTGCGATATTTTAATATCTAAAATAAAAACCTCAATTAAATCCACTTTTCCAATTTTAAATTGAAGGAATTGTTCAGAATACCCATTATGCGACGTTATCTCGTAAACATGATGTCGAAAGAACTGAGAGATGGGGTAAATTGTATATTATTTGAATATCATTAGTATAATTTATTATGACAAAATGCATTGGAAATGATATTATAATAGCCTGTTTACTTTAAAATATGCGTTTATTTCTAATTTACAAGTTTGTATACTTGAATGTATCACTTCAAGTAAGTTGAAAAGATATGTATTAATTAAGAAAAAAAATAAATCAGCTTCACGCTGTATGCCGCACAGAGCCGGATAGGCAGAGGGAACCTACTGTTAGGACACTCCGTTCCCCACTTTCTGCGGAATTCTCGAGGCATTGCGTGTTGAGTGGCAGAACTCAACGCCGCGCTTTGCCTCAACACCAGAGCGAAGAAATGGAAATATAAATTTAGTAAATATTTCATCTCCTCGAGTGGGGATCGAACTCACAATCAGTCGGTTTTACAGTCACACTTCGTGCCGCTGCGCCACGACTGGCCTCTATACTATTATAGAAGCCAGTCGTGGCGTATATATATTAATTAAGGTATCTTAATATATATCTTTTTTTTAAATCGTGGCAAATACTGAAGACTTAGATTGGAATAGAGTGTAAGACGAATACTCTTATGAATCCAAATAGTCAGAAGGAGCAGTTTTGTGTAATACATAAGATATGGACTAAATTATTTATCGTATTCTTGCTTTAGTTTCACGTTTACCCACTACATCGATATTGCGTTCTCGGAGATCAAATGTGGTCTACCCCTGCCCCTCTTACCACTCAGTCTTGCAATAATAATAATACTTTTTTAATAATATTTGTACAATATTATTTATTCCTAATAAAGACTGCTTCAGGTCTGTGAAGAAGTGCCCGAAGCATTGTCTACTTAAATATACAAAGACATAAAAATGTGACTAAAATGAAAAAATAGAAACAATAATTTAAATTAAGGATATTGGGTTTGCATTATTCTATAAAAATTATGATTTATTACACACTGTTATTTTCTATTCAGTGTAAAATTATGATTTCTAGTCAAAGTGCATCGTTATGTTCCTCCACTTTATACGCAATGTACGGGCATTGCGTGGGGAACGGAGCGTCTTAACAGTAGATATATCCTATTATCTGCGTGTACAGAATGAAGATACTCTATATCTTTTGTCAACAACTATATACCAATCTCTTTTTAATTATATTATAAATATGTATATATTATGTTCACGGACTATTTCAAATTTCTCTTTGGTCTGGCCTAAATATGCCAAAATGTATGACAAAACCTTGACAAAATACCCCAAATTTAGTAAAAAGACAGGATTCGCAGGAACAATGACAAAAAGGGAGTACAAGATGCTCTGGTTCCGTTACGTGGTAGTGCCAATTAGTTAGCGCAATGTCGACGGGAGTGTTGAGTACTGTTGACTGGAACTAAGTGCAGTTTGGGTTTGGGTACACTGGGAAAATTAAATTTAGAGAACAGCTAACTTTGAGACATTTGATATTTTGGTTTCGTAGTTTTTGGATACTAAAGGTTTTTCGCTATTTTGATGGTAAATTATTATGGTGATGCAGTTAAAAATAATTTCGAAATGTTCATATATAGTGGGGATCGTCGTGGTGCAGGGATACAAGCGTGCGTCTGTAAACGCGGCGGTTGTGGGTTCGATTCCCACATAGGGGAACGAAAGTTCGACAGCTCGTCGTTTAGTTCCGCTACTCAACACGCAATTCTCAAGAATTCAGCGGAAAGAGATGAACGGTCTTAATGGGTAACGCAGCGTCTAATTTAAACACTAAATTCCCAGAATCGGGAACCAAGAGTTATGACTCCGTTTCAACTATCCAATTATCGGGACATTGCATGATCGAGTGACCTAATTCACGGTCAGAGCACTTGTTGCCAGAGCGCCGAAAATATTCGTTCATCATTTTTATATTCGTTCCCCCGAATGGGAATCGAACCCACATTCATCGCTCAGACTCTGTGTATGCATATTATACATATGGAGGGCTCGTTATATGCTCATTGACTTTCACCCTCAGAAAGAATAAGTTATAATTTTTCCTAGCAATATAGAAATTTAAATATTTTCCGTTTCCTTGAGAAACTTTGTCGGAAAGAATGTAAATATTTAAGTGCCTCTCGACTGAATTACGGAACGTCTGTACTTTTTTAAATTAATTAAAATACTGTAAAATTGTACGTAGATACAATTGTATTGAATATACTTACGTTGATTATTTTTGTAATTTTAATGTAGATTAGTGAAAATAGGCCGGTAGTGGGTTCGATTCCCACTCACAGAAGAGAACTATTATTATTTTCTCGCTCGGATAAGAAGGCAAAGCACCGCGTTTAGTTCCGTCACTCACCCACAAAATGGTTTTTTTTTCGAAAATTATCTCCCATTTATGCGTGGGGAACAGACAATTTATGAAACTGAGTGATAACTAAAAATATAAAATTTTTTACCTATGTTATCTGTAGAGGATCCTTAAATACAACCTATCCTCATTCATTTCAGATTTGTTTCTCTCTCAGTAAAACTGAATGTATTGTAAAGATTTGAACTCTATTGCAGTGCCATGACCTGCTTTCAACGGTTCAATTGCACATACGAGTATGGGAAGCTGCATTTTTCATTCGATGAGAATCTAGGTTAACTATGCCAAAGAGGTTGTTGAAAACTGATGAAGTCTTTTTTTTATTTGTTTCATTATTCATAACAATGATTCTTTCAATTCTCGTATTGTTAAAAAATAAAAAAAAATATTGAACTGATAATTAAGTTTTAAGTCCACGCTGTATATACAGTATACAGCAAGAGCACATATACAGTTTTTATGCTGCAAGAAATGTGATAAAGACAAAAAGTAAATAATAATTTCTAAAGGATAGGTATCTACTCCATAAAAAAACAATTACTATACCATTGAATAATAATTATAAATGCAAAAAAAATAAATAAAAAAAATGTATAATAATAATTTCTAGATTAAAAATCTTGGGTACGTGAAGTGCAATTAAAGCGAGGGGAAGAACCGCGACGTCAGGGCCGCCATATTGCCGCGCCGTTCGCGCCTTTTTACTCAACTCAACCGGAAATTATAGTAAGTGCTTTTAGTTTAATTATTTTTTTAAAATTAAAAAGTAGGTTAATGAAGTAAGCTTGAGCTTAACATATTTTCTTGGCAAAGTAAAATTAAATAGTAACAGGCATATATATCATTGATGGCCGTGGTGGCGTAGTGGCATTGACTGTAAGCGCGACGGTTGTAAATTTGATTTCCACTCAGAGGAATTAATTATTCTCATTTCTTCATTCCGGTTACAAAATAAAGCGCGGCGTTGAATTCCATCACACCATGTCTCTAATATTAAGCCGAAACTGGAGAATGGAGTGTCTTAATATTAGGTTCCGTCTGCCAAGCCGCCTATATACGGTATACAGTGTGGAACATAAATTAAATTTTTCCATATTCAAATAAAAATAATTTTATTTTCAGCATTAGGTAACACATGGCAGCTATAAACCAAAGAAATAAAGGAGTTATGGATATTATATTTTTACTGCTAATAAAGTTTTACGCAACTTTTGAGTTAGGCTGTATATGAAATGTGAAATATTGGTGGCACCTGCTGCTGTGGTTTGGTACTAAAATATGATTTGATTTCAGATTTTCTACCTATATGGCCTGTATAGGATACTATATTAAAATTGAACAATTTGATTGTTTGTTTGTTTGAAGGCTCCAACCTCCGTAACTACCGGTTGAATTCGAAAAATACTTTTTGTATTTACAACTATTTAATTAGAAATATGAGATGAGGATATTTAGGGTTAATTACTGAGGCATTTTGGGTGATAGGGACAAGGTATTTTCAATTTGACGCTCGTATACTAATACATTTTCGTTTTCAATTTCACGGTCATTTACAATTCACATTTTCCGTCAATTACATTAGAAATAGATTTTACATAAAAAATATGGTAAAGCTACGGTGGGGCATTGATACAATTTTTGTAAATGCGACGGGTGTGGGTTCGATTTCACTCGAGGGGAATGAATTATTTTCGTTTCTTCATTTTGATATCAAAGCACATCATCGAAGTTTTAATAGACAATAAGCATGCAATGTTTCGAAAAACAGTGCGTGGAGAATGGAGTGTCTTAACACTATGTCCCTTCTAACTATCCTGCTATACGTGAAATACAGCGTCAAACTTCCTAATAAACGATATAATTCGTACACACAGACAGTCTAACTTTATATACATACTTGGAGAAAGTGTAGAGGTCTTAAGATCTTTAGAAAGTCATTACTAAATGTTACGCTTACGTCTGAACTTTAAGCTCCAGGTGGCTTTTATAGATTTACTAAAATTAATTTCGACTTGAACGTATAAGTTATGGAATATTATTGGAATATATTATATTTTGTGTATATTGAGACCATCATGACGCAGTGGGAAAACTTCGGGCTGTAAACGCAACGGTTGCGGGATCGATTTCTACTCTGGGAAACCAATTATTTTATTTTCCTAGCTGAAGCAGATGATTGAGTTCTGCCACTTAACACATAATGTCTTAAAAATTAGGCAGTGTGGGAAACGGAGTGTCTCAATATTAGGTTCCATCTGCCTACTCTTTTATATGCGAGATAGCAATGTGAAGCTATTGTTTATATTGAATAGGATTGATCGAGTAATGTAATGTAATGTTTTTGTCCATTGCCATAAGAAACCACTCCCCTAAGGGAGGGTTTCTTATGTATTTTGAAGTTTTTTAGAAATCTTCACGACATATAACAGCGTTCAACGCCGCGTAGTTACGTCTGTACATTGTCTTTCACTCATTCAGTATGGGAAGAGCTTTATATACAAAATTTTACCGTACACGTACCCTCAATATATCTTCCCTCGTGCCTCGTCACCACCGTCGTTCTAATTGGGCGTACAATTGAAATACTTAGTATGCAATTCAAGTCGCCCAAGAAACAATATATCCCAAACACTATATTTGCTAAGACTTCGCGAGGGTGGTCTCAAATGACTGATCCATTTCGACATTTGAGTATTTGTAAAAGCATTGTTAGAATGTAACATGATAACGTGCTTTTAGAAGAATACAAATAGAGGCACCTGCCTCTATATAAGTATTATTTTTTTATATATGTATTTCTCCGCCGGATTAGATAAAACGTGGTTTTATCTAATCCGGCGTTGGGTTACGCCATCCAAAACACCGATAATGTCTTATTGAAACGGATTGCAAGTAAAACAGACATTTTTATTTTTTGTTTATTTATTACTTATTGAGTATTGCATTTTTATGAAACCTTTTGTTTAAAAAAGCAGTAATTAAAAATGGAGATAAAAAAATCATAAAATTTCGTCTTCTTAATTTTCTTCCCACGTCTATGAATATAGATTAACGATGCTAAATCTTACCGCTATCTTTTGGACAGAGAAAATATACTTACATTAATTTTGACTAAGCTTGATCAGAATATTGAGAACAATCGTGGCGCAGCGGCACGAAGTGTGACTGTAAAACCGACTGGTTGTGGGTTCGACCCCCACTCGAGCAGATGAAATATTTACTTAAATTTATATTTCTATTTCTTCGCTCTGGTGTCGAGGTTAGGCGCGGCGTTGAGTTCTGCCACTCAAAAAGCAATGCCTCCAGAATTCGGCAAAAAGTGGGGAACGGAGTGTCTTAACACTAGGTTCCCTCTGCCTACCCTGCTGTGTGCGGGATACAGCGTGAAGCTGATTTGATTTATTTTGATTTGATCAGAATATATTGCTTAGTGGTCAGAGCGGTTGTACGGTTTCCACTAGACATGGGATCAAATTCTGCTACCATCAAATTGTTGTACGTATTCTAAATAAAACATTTTTTTGTACCGAGTGTGGAATAATTTAAAAATGTTAAAAAAATACTCATGCGTTAATACTTCTCACTTACCTAACCACTTTATCCTTTATTTTATTTCACCTCACACTTGCCCATCCCAAAACAGACGTCTAGTGAAAACCGAAAATGACAACAAATAAAAGCAAGCAAAATTACACCCGCCATTTCCCCATCTCCCAAAATGGCTTTAATAACCCAAAAATATTGTATTGAAAAATATAATTATTAAACGCAGAAAAGCGAAAATTCTCAGAGTGTTCCGCAACACCTATTCAACTCAAGGGCGCGGTGGGATCGTATCAACACTTGAGGTTTTTTTTCAAAGCAATCAGTATAGGGTTTTCATTGGCATGGTTTTTATTTCAATGGTGGAAGTCTTATTTTCCCATAGAAAAAGTCCACGGCGGGGTCCCTCCGACCCCATTGTGCTTGCGAGGGTTACCCTGTAATTATTTTTGAAGGGAATTCGTACGCTTCGTGCGTAGACCGTGTGGGAAGTATTAAGAGCACGTTCATTTATTGTGTAAATAAACAAGGTATGTATGTATGTGGGAGTTTAAAAGGTTGGAAATGGTTTAGTAAATTAGTTTTAGTTTAATATATTTTTTGAATTTCTGAAATCTGAAGTCTGTGGCTTCTTGCTGTAAAGGCGACGGTTGTGGTGTTGATTCCTACTTGGGGGAAGAGTTATTTTCATTTTCCGGCTTTGTAAGCAGACAAATCGTGGCGTTGAGTTCGTCACTCAACACGCAATGTCTCGGAATTTAAACGGTGCGTGGGGAACAGGATTCTCTCTGTGCATCCTGGTAAATACGAGATCCATCCATGCATGTGAAATTCGTTCATGAACATATGTATATCTCTTGAAATAGAATATTTAATGGGTTTAAATATAAATACTTTTTTTTTAATTACTATAAAATGATAATTATTATACTATTATTTTTCATCTGTGTTAATTGGTTTTCAATAAATTATTCAATATTCTATAATAATATAAACCACTAGAAGTCACGTGTTGGCTAACGACCAGTACCTGCATTATATAATTTGGTTACTTTCGCAAAACTAATGCTATGGATAAGGCTTTGTTTGGTTAATGTTATTGATTTTTTTTTCTTGAGTATTGTTAAAATATTTTTTAACATAACAACCTATATAACAAATCAGCTCAGCTTCACGCTGTATCCCGCATACAGGAGGGTAGGCAGAGGCAACCTAGTGTCAAGACACTCCGTCCCCCACTTTCTGCCGAATTCTGGAGGCATTGCGTGTTGAGTGGCAGGACTCAACGCCGCGCTTTGCCTTGATACCAGAGCGAAGAAATGGAAATATAAATTTAATATAAATTTAATATTGAGTGGGGATCGAACCCACAACCAGTCGGTTTTAGACCCACACTTTGTGCCACTGCGCCACGACTGGCCACAATATAACATATAACACTTAAATTTAAAAACATCTTCAAAAGTACTTATTTAGAACACGTATAAAAATTTGAACGTAGCGGGACTCGAACCCACCCCTCCTGGAAAACGACCAGGGGCTTTGACCACTTAGCCATACGTTCAAATTTTTATATGTTTTCTAAATAAGAATTTACCTTTCCTAGGTGTGGAATAACATTTTAAAAATGTTAAAAATATCTAATTCAAAATAAAATACTTCGAATTAGAGATAGTTAAATCTATCTACAGGTTCTTAATTATTTAAGACACTTCCGGTTTCCATAGCCCGCCGGATTCTGGAGGTATTGCTTATTGTGTTTCGGAAGTCAGCGCTTCCTCCTTACCAGAGCGAAGTTACGAAAATGTTAAATACTTTAATTCGTGGATTGGGAATCAAACCCCTATCCTGTCGCGTTCACACTCACACGCTTATGTCACGTTACCACGATCATATCGTATAATGTATTTATGTTATAGAAAAGGTAATTGGCAATTAATTTCAATATATTAGTACTAAGAGCGTCTTCGTGTTCTAGTATAACTTCACTATTCATATAAAACATTTTTTGTGGATTTCGACAAAATTTTGTGAAAAGTGGGGAACGAGAGTGTCTTAATGGGAATGGGTGTCTTAGCACTAGAATCACAAATTTTCTTTACCTACCTTGCTATGTGCGGGATACAGCATGAAGTTAAAAAAAGAGATTATGATAATTATTTTTCTCCTAAATACGGGTTATGCGGGAAAGGGCGTAGGTAATCGTCCTTGTTCAGTCGTGGCGCAAGGGCACAAAGTGTGACTGTAAACCCGACTAGTTGTGGGTTCGATCGCCACTCGACAAAATGAAATATTCATTTAAATTTATATTTCCATTTCTCTGCTCTGGTGTTGAGGCAAAGCGCGGCGTTCAAATCCGCAACTCAACATGCAATACCTCCAGAATTCGGTGGAATGTGTGGAACCAAGTGTCTTAAAACTAAGTTCCCTCTACCATCTGCTTTGTGAGGGATACAATGTGAAGCTTCCTGCTTAGATTAGATTTTTTTTATTATGTTTTTTTGAATAGAAATATTTTACATTACAATAAAAATTACCTTCTTAGTGCACATTGTATTTCAAAACAATGCGTAAACGGTTTTAAGTTCACGCGACAAAAATATAATTTCAATTGTATTATAAACCTTCATTGTCCATTACACTCGAGCGGAAAGCCGTCATTATAACAATAATAGAGAAAATATAGTTTAAACGAGAGCTTTCCATAGTGTAGCTTTTCTAGTGGAGGACCGCCTTTATATTAATAGAACAATGTTACTTTACGACAATAGTTAAAATATGTGAAACTAGCTACAAGTACGCGGTTTTGTTCGCGCTGTTTTCGTTTTTTCCTAGATATATCACTACATTTATACGCAATATCTGTATAGTATCAATATCTGTATAACACGCAATATTGGTGAATTAACGTGCTACCGGGCGTCAAATTATTAAATGTATACGAAAAACTATAAATATACACCAAATATTCAGGAAGACATATATACGTACGATACTTAATTAAAAAAAAATATTAGTCTGATGAAATGTTTAAAAAAAAATATTTCATAAATACCATTCTCTCTTGCCAGACGATAATTCTTAGTAATTATCTTTGGGTAGCGGAAATTTGTAAAAATCTCCCTACAGAGATGCTAACAACATAAATAAGTTGTAACAAGCGTATAAAAATTTGGACGTAGCTTGATGAGAACGTATAGCTTAGTGGTCAGAGCGCCTGGTCGGTTTCCAGGAGGCGCGGGTTCGAGTCCCGCTACGTTCACATTTTTATACGTTTTCTAAATAAGTAAATATTAGTCTGGCCATAAATACTGTTACAATATAAAAATAAACAAAATATTTATTTTGAATTTGGAATCTGTCATTTTTGCGATGATACGATTGTGCATTGTGTTATCTTACTTTTGCGCCAATATATTGTTATAAAAAAAATTGTTAAAAATTTTAATAAATATCAGCTTCACGCTGCGTCTCGCACACAGCAGGGTAGGCACAGGGAACACTAGGTTCCCTGTTAAGACAAGACCTAGTGCCAAATTCAAATTCAAATATTTTTATTCAAAATAAGAAGTTACATGCTTCATCTTTTGAACGTCAAATAATTTACCACCAGTTCACTAAAGTTAATGTCTCAGACCTGAGAAGAACCGGCGCAAGAAACGAGGCGGGACTTATATTTTTATATCAATTATACAAATATGTATTTAATTATTTGTAACAGTAATAATACCTTTGAAATAGACTGGAGCGAGCATTTCATTCCCAAGGCGTGTTATCATTTACAAAATCATTAATTTGGTAATAACCTTTAACACACAAACGTCTTTTCACAATTTTTTTAAATCGTTACATTCTGAAATGTTTTTTTAACATTTTATACAGATGATAACATTTTCAAAAATATATTGAAATGCAATTGTCAATATTAATTTCTTTAAACGAAATTAAAATGAGACCACATAGGAAGCACTAGCTTTCAAATAAAAAGAATCATCAAAATAGGTTCACCCAGTCAAAAGTTCTGAGGTAACAAACACAAAAAAAATACAGTCGAATTAGAATCTCCTCCTTACGGAAGTCGGTAGAAAATGACTTAAAACTTGCAGCTTATAAGAGACGCCCTGGACATTTCTTGACTGCAAATCAAAACAACTACTTAAACAATACGCCAAAGGAGGAACAGAAAAAAAATATTTACGGATGAGAAAATTTTTACAATTGTGCATTATTTTAACAAACAAAATGACCGTATTTATGCTGGAAGCTCTAAAGAAGCTTTCCAATTAATCAACAGAGTACAACGTGGGCATTATCCGACTTCAGTGATGTTTGATGGTGTGTTCGCTATGAAAGAGTGACTGAGTCATATAGCTGTGAAAAATGTTTTAGAACATCGGCACAAGTGCATCAAGATATTATTGAAAAGGTAATAATTACCAACACCATGGTCAATAACCAAGGATATCAAGGATGGCCCTTTCAGCAAGACTAGGCGCTGGGTCGTTAAGCTCAATATACAAAATCTTGGTCAGAAGCGAAAGTTCCGGACTTCATCAGAGTTAAAGACTGGCAGTTCTAAAGAGAAAAACTTGCTCTAAACGTCGTGATAATTTGAAATCTCTAAAACAATCCTTTCGATTAGCAGTATTTCATACAGAAAAAGTGCGTGCTGCTATTGATAACTGGCCTCAACGTTTAAAGGACTGTATTGCAGCCAATGGAGACCATTCCGAATTAGATTTATTTATTTTTAATGGCTTTATATTAATGTATTAAACTAACACACTGTAATAGTAATAAATGATAGGTACAATAAAAATAAAATGTTTTTCTTTGTTACAATATTTATGTCAAGACTAAGTACATAATTTTTAAGAAGAATAACGAGTAACTAGAATTTCTTCGTCTATATAATAATAAGCAGCGTTGAGTTCCGCCACTCATAACGCAATGCCTCCAGAACTCGGCGGAAAGTGGGGAACGGAGTGTCTTAACATTAGGTTCCCTCTGCCTACCCTACAGAGTGCGGGATACAGCGTGAAGCTGTTTTTTTTTTGATATATTATAATAATAAAGGAAAGTACATTGAAATTCTCCTCGCATAAAACACAATACGTAGCTAAGTGAATAGAGGGGAGCTAAGTAAACAATTTATTTCGCCTTTTATTCATCAAATTGACTATTCAAATAAAGTTACGGCAAATTGGATTTTGTTCTTGTTTAACGGATGAAGTTCCGTTGAGTTTTCTTTTGATACTGAGTTTTAACTTTGCTTGTAAAGTAATTAGAACTTTTATATCGTATGTCAGATATATTACGTATGTTTATATTTTTTTAAGTTTCACGTTGTACCCCACTATGCTATGTTAGCCGGTTAGGTAAACGGAACCTGGGAAAAGAGAGTTAAGTAAGTTAACAATGTTTTCCATTAGGGCAGTTTTGTTCCCCGTTATACTATTCTATAATGTATATATTATGCGCAACGTAGTTTAGTTAGTGTAACATTAAGCAGATTTTTTAAAATCTTTCAACGATCTGTCCCAACAATATGCTATATAGAGTTGGTTGTTATTTAACTAATCAATAAACCAGAAAATTATTAGGTAACTAGCGACCCGCCCACGGCTTCGCCCGCTTAAAATACATGATTATTGATTTAATAAGCAGAATTGATTGACAACTATAATGATTTCTAATATGATTTTGTGAGTCAACCATAAAAGATAGACATATGCTGTCTTGGGATATTTTTTTTATAATTTTATGTAGAATATTTCCGTGATACATGGTTTCACTGTAGCTTTAACCATTAAGGCTGCACACGCGACGGAAGCTTAAAAAATCAAGTAACTTCTCCCGTTTTCCCAACATTTCCTTTCACTGCTCTGCTCCTACTGATTGTAGCGTGATGAAAAGTATACTATGACCTGCCCAGGAGTATGAAGAATAACTGTATCAAGTTTCGTTAAAATCCGTCAAGTAGTTTTTGTTTCTATAAAGAATATACAGACAGACAGACAGACAGACAGACAAAAATTTTACTGATTGCATTTTTGGCATCAGTATCGATAACTAATCACCCCCAGATAGTAGTCCTCTCTACAGAGTAGTACTCTCTACAGATTTATTATAAGTATAGATTAATTTTAAGTTACTAAGAAAAATTATGTATTTTTCATATATGATGTATATTTGTTAGAAATATACTTATTAGTATGAATATATAATATTTGTTATATTTCACTCACCTGTCACTAGACACCAGTACGAGCTGAGTGTTGGCGTATTTGGACCTGCGCTTGCGCACCGCGGACAGCGCCGCGCACAGGCTCGGAGCGAAAGACCGACATGGCGGACACTGTTGACAACTCATATATTAATAAATAATTAATATTAGGGGCCAGGCGTAGCGCAGGGGCACAAAGTGTGACTGTAAATCGACTGGTTGTGGGCTCGATCCCCAATGATATATATATTTACATTAATTTCCTTCGCTCTGGTGTAGAAGCAAAGCGCGGTGTTGAGTTCCGCCACTCAACACGCAATGTCTCCAGAACAAAAACAATTCATTCCCAAGAGTGGGAAACGAACCCACTATCGCGTCGCGTTTAAAATCAAAGACTCTGCAGTTGTGCCACGACGGCTCTACTCATCGATTGAATATATATTTTCCTCACTTATAGAAAAAACTTACGAGACGATAAACTGAAAAGAAACTTGAAAATTCTCGTAAACTAAAATTAATAAGGAGCAAACTTTGTATTGAAGTCTTTATATTGATATGAGTTCGATCTTGCGAAGAAAATATTTATTAGTTATGCCTTTAGTCAACTTTTAAAATGTATCAATTATGTTTCCATGTACCCTTAAAAATGGCTTGAAAATAAATTGTAATTAATAAGTGTAATAGCTGAGTCACGCCTGTTCTTATTTACGTTATAACTACATGTAAGAATTGATTTTGGAAAAGTGTCTATTAAAATTTAAATTTAAGAATTTTCTTCATATTCAAAATTTTTACGTTTTAAATCGAAGCAATTTAATTTATTTATAACACAACATACGCAAATAAATTCTATCTAATCTACATCAGATCTCATAAAATAATAGTGATCTGGATCTACATATAGCGGGGTAGACAGAGGAAACCTAGTCTGGAGACACTCTGTTCCCCATCAGTTACGATAGTAAAATAAAAGAATAAATAATTACTTTCTTAATTTCTCTCCCTTATCAAGTGCTTTAAATCACATAAAACATATTGTAACGTACACGTACTCGTAATATATAAAACTTTAATATTCGAAAAATATACTAACCCAATGAGCAGCAAAGTAGAACACTCTCACAGCATCCGGAGCTAAATCTTCATACATCTTCTTCTGCTCTCCTTCTAACTCCACTCCTCTTAAGACCTCGTCCAAAGGCGGAGCTGGCCATGGGAACCTTTCGCCTTTGGGGTCACTGAGTAGTGCATCTCGGACTGCCCGACCGCGGATCACGAGTGTTGGTACGCCCACTGCTATACTGTATTTCTGGGTTAAACGCCGCTGTAATAGATGAATAAAATATGTATGTTTTATTAAATTTTGACGTGTAGAATCAATTGTTTTAACACTAGGTACTTTCTGACTTTCCTGTTTTTTAAGGAAACTTAATTCAAATCAAATTAAAATCAGCTTCATGCTGTATCCCGCACACAGCAGGGTAGGCAGAGGGAACCTTGTGTTAAGACACGCCGTTACCCACTTTCTGCCGAATTCTGGAGGTATTGCGTGCTGAGTGGCAGAACTCAAAGCCGCGCTTAACCTCGACACCAGAGCGAAGAAATGGAAATATAAATTTAAGTAAATATTTCATCTCCTCGAGTGGGGATCGAACCCACAACCAGTCGGTTTTGCAGTCACACCTCGTGCCACTGCGTCACGACTGGCCTCGAAACTTAATTCGTTAATATTATATATCAAAAGAATTCAAAATGTTATTTCATAGTAAGGATAAAAAACACACTGTTGAATTTTAACACAGTAGATCTATTTTCCGGCCCAGTGGCAGTGAGAACTATATCAGATTTATAATCTGAATAAAATTAATTATTATATAATGTCTATAAACGCGACATCATGTGGATTCTATTCTCACTGAGGAAATGACATATTTAATATAATAAGTTCTTTGATTTTTACGATTATTACACATTTTGAATGAAACTAAACGGGTAGACTGTCTACCCGTGACCACGGACTACTGCAAAGTGTTCGAAACACCCAAAATGTAAAACCTTAAATATACGCGATTAATCCGGTTAAAAATAGTTTCATTTAATATTTAATATAGTTATTTCTTCGCTCCGGTAACGAAACGAAGCGCGGTGATGAGTTCTTCCATTCAACACGCAATGTCTTCAGAATTTGGTGGATAATAGGGAACACTAGGTTCCCAAGAACCTTCCGCCTACCCAGATGTGTGCGGGATACAGCATGGCGCTAAAAAAATACCAACGGATTTTCAACAGTCTACAAGAGTGCAATAAAATGATTCAAAATGACATTGTTCTACAAATAAGCAAATTTATTAATGACTATCGCAGTAGCTATAACGTTGGAGCCGCAATACAACAAACAAGAACACGGCCCGCATTGCCCACAAAGCCGCACGTTTGTGTCGTAGGTTGTCCATTATTTGAGATTTACCTAAGCACCTGTGCTCTCAGTGGCAGTGGCTTAGAAGTACAGGCCGAGACAATCTGCGGTTAAGCCACAACATACAACAACGTCATTACGTAATGAACGGCGGAATTCAACGCCGCTTTATTTAATAGAGGGGAATAAAAGGTGTATAAAATAGAAAATAATATAATATTATAATATTGTATATATAGGCCGGTCGTGGCGCAGCGGCACGAGGTGTGACTGCAAAACCGACTGGTTGTGGGTTCGATCCCCACTCGAGGAGATGAAATATTTACTTAAATTTATATTTCCATTTCTTCGCTCTGGTGTCGAGGTTAAGCGCGGCGTTGAGTTCTGCCACTCAACACGCAATGCCTCCAGAATTTGGCAGAAAGTGGGGAACGGAGTGTCTTAACACTAGGTTCCCTCTGCCTACCCTGCTGTGTGCGGGATACAGCGTGAAGCTAATTTAATTTAATTTTATTTATAATATTGTATAGTTCATGTATTAAGATGCTACAACCACAAAGATGAAAAGACGAAATTGTTAACCTTAAAGTTCTAAGTATGTGCAAGATAATCAATTATACATATAATATACATATCAAAATTAAAAAAGACTTATTATATTATACAACTTCAGAAGTTATTTCATATAAATGTATTATTTCAGATAAACTTAGCAAGTTCTGAGCGTCTCGTTTTGTTCGTGGTGGTTCATAAATCAATCTCTGATATTCAAGGAGTTGACAGACAAGGAGACGTTGACAAACCCCCACATTGTATGTCATAAGATATACAGGCGCCGGCAATGAGATCCACTCTCTCGCTGTACGTATGAAGTATGCAGTCTATTACTTAGATATATATATATATATATATATATAAATTCCCATTATAAAATCCAAAAGCAGTGTGACATAAACCAATTTTTAATAGAACAGGTAAATCGTATATCCTTACATCTATTAACATTTAGTGTGTACTAACCGTAACTAAACATAAGAATTAAAGACATGTAAATGTTTATGCCAGTCGTGACGCAGAGGCGCAAATTGTGACTGTAAAATCGACTGGTTGTGGGTTCGATCCCCACTCGAGGAAATGAAATATTTATTTAATTTATATTCTCATTTCTTCGCTCTGGTGTCAAGACAAAAAGCGCGGTGTTGAGCATTGCCTCCAGAACTCGGCGGAAATTGGGGAACGGGGTGTCTTAACACTAGGTTCCCTCTGCCTACCCTGATGTGACGGGATACAACGTGAAGCTGTTAAATATTTAAATATAATTATATCAAGATCCCATTGTATGAATCTGCAGGTATCTGTTTTTTTAATGAAAGTTATTTTTAAATTAAATCAAATTAAATCTTATTCTTTTTTTAACACTATATTGGTTGCCTGTAAAATAACTGCTGCAAGTACAGGTTGCCGTCATTTGAAATATTTTTTTCCGGTTTACTATGAAAATAAGAGTGCGTTATGATTTTAATCAAATTAAAAAAAAAAATTAAATCAAATTAAATCAGCTTCACGCTGTATCCCGCACACAGCAGGGTAGGCAGAGGGATATAATCATATTAAGGACATACAGAAAATTATATAAAGATGAAATCATATTTGTTTTTCAAATGAAATAATTAATGACGATATTGAGTCTTTGCGGAATATGTTTGCTAAATACTAATGCTCATTTAAATTATAATTTTACAACGACTACATTATTTAATTAAATAAATGTTTAGAAATATTATTCTAATAAGTATTAATGTATTGTGGTTCCTTAATAGAATGAAGAGTACAATTAAAGCGGGTATTTTTTTATTATAATAATTAAAAAATATTTATCTATTATTTGTACAATACGAAAAACTATTACAGAAATATAATTTTAATAAACTCTCTTCCTTCGTCGTCTACTCGTTTGCTTTGACAACGGTTGCTGCAATTTTTTCTTTCTCACGCATTTGCATGGAAAAGAAATATATGTGATAAAATTATAATAAACAAAACCGATTATGCAAAAATAAAATAATCTTAGGCTATATCATTTATAACTTTATTTTGAACACCGCGCTTTTTCCACATTTTATGGCAGAACAATGAAACAGCTGAAAAAATGTATTGTGTTGAAACTCAATTTTAACTTCCAATATTAGAAATCTATGCCGGTACAGCGAATTAAAAAATATATAAAAAAACCTGTAAAGTGCGAGTCGGATTCGCCCAGCGTAGGTTCCATACCAATATCATGATTATAACTTGACGGGATCATGACTTATAAAAGCAAACAGGCTCAAAGTTGCGGTTCTATGCACTTATTTTGTGTGCAAGAATCTATTAATATAATATGTCTATCTGTTATAGGTAGGTCTTTAAATTTCTGTCTTTCAAATTTCTTTATTTTTATTTTAAGTCCCCATTTCATAATTATAGGTCCACTGGAGGTATCTTATAGGTTTTGATCGCAACAAATTCAAGAAGCCGAAGATCTGGATATTTCATATTCATTTCTGATCGATACCTCCATCGATCCACGATCTGGAGAAAAATTATTTTGACAGACGGACAAACAGACAACAAATTAATCTTAAAAAGAAAACAAAACTCAACAAAAGCAATTAACCAACAACACATTTAAAACAACATTAGCATATTTGTACAATTACGTACGAGTGCAATATAAATAGTCGCCGCCGGAAGCGCGCCGTGTATTTCGAGCGTTTGATCTTAACCAGAGCTAACTGACCTATACCACCTATACCTATACCTACTACTGGCTGTTTTGTTTAACTTGCGTTTTGAACATTTATTTTAATAATAACGTCGCTTTTGACTTTTGCATTTACAAATAAAAATAAATCAATAAATCAGCTTCACGCTGTATCTTGCACACAGCAGGGTAGGCAGAGGGAACCTAGTGTTAAGACACTCCGTTCCCCAGATTCCGCCAAGTTTCAGAAGCATTGCGTGTTAAGTGGCGTAACTCAACGCTGAATATACAGTAAATATATAAAAATTATAATATTATATTACAGGTATTTTTTGTCACATGTAGAGACTAGAGAGTAATATGTTATTTTTTCACCCTGACGCCACGACTTCCTTTGAAAGAGAATAATAAAATAAAATTTTAAATCACCCACTCCAGGAAATGAAATATTTATTTAAATTTATATTAGCATTTCTTCGCTTCGAGACAAAGCGCGGCGTAGAGTTCCGCCACTCAACACATAATGCCTCCAAAATTCGGTGGTAAGTGGGAGACGCAGTGTATTATCACTATGTTTCCTCTGCCTACCCTACTGTGTGGGGGATACAGCGTGAAGCTGATTTGATTTTTTAGTTATCGCTGTTTCTAGATGGAAGATATAAGAGAAAGTCTATTATTAGATATGTATCAATGTAAGAGAATTACCTTGTCTGTGCGTTTGTGCACGCTAATCTCAGAGACGGCTTGACTGATTTAAATACAGTTTTCACAATTATATTTTAGCAAACTTGTGTTAACATTTAGTGTTTGTTTTATTTAAATTCATAATTAAAAGGTTATATCAATATAAAGTATTTTGTTCGTCGAAATTTTTAAAAAACACTTAATATTAATTTTATTGAATTAGCTTAACTTTAATTTTCAATGTGTAAAATATATTCTAGTTCTATTAGTTTAGTCGTGTTACAACCAAAAACCTCCATTTTATAATCATCAAATGGCCAAAGTCAACAAATGAAAATGATTTATTTATCTGAGTGGGAATCGAGCGACTCAGCAGTCCTGCTGTGCCACGACCGCCACTACGACGGAAGTCCGCTTTAGGTAACACAAAATAAAGCATAATGAGAAAACATTTTTTTTTTCTATAAATCCCACGATGGTTAAAATGTTTGTAGTTTTATAGTAACTATAATAATTTGTAGATATTTTATTGCTATGCTTGTTTATATTATTTAAGAATATACACTAATCAAATTTAAACCCATCACTGAAAACCGCAATAGTAAAATCGATGCAATGGTTTTAGAGATAAATGGTAATATTGGTTTGCACAAACATACACACACAAACGTGAAATACACATACCGTCTCCGTTCCTTCATGGGTTAAAAATGAAATAAACGCCGCGAAAAACATTAGTTCTAGAAGATATTATCATACGTTATACAAATGCACTACAATCTACATTCACATGTATGTATGTCGGTACATTTTCGCTGATTATACTCGCAACTCGGCATTTTGCCGCATTTTAAAATTTTAAGTTTTTTCCCCTATTAAAATGATATGGGCGGTGTTTTAAAATAATTCGTGTGCATTTTAGTATTTTAATGTCGAAATATTTCCAGTATTTTGTGGTTGTGGATTCGATTCTCATACTTGACACGCAATGCCTTTTAGAATTCGGTGGAAAGTGGAGAACTTAATACTGGGTTTCCAGATATCATCTGTCTACCCTGCTGTGTGCAGGATCAAATTAAGAGTTCAAATTAAGACACTTTTCCTTTCCCACTTTCCGTAGAATGGTGGAACTCAACGCCGCGCGTTACCTTCTTATCGTTACAAGGGATAGGAAATGAAAATATTGAATATTTCACTTCCACCAGTGGGAACCCACAACCTGTCACATTTACAGCCACACGTTTGTGCTGCGCCACGACTGGCCTCAATCTTTTGAATTAAAATTATCATATTTAATCAAAAAAATACGTTGAGGTATAAGCAATAGCATCATTCTTTAATAAAATATTTTACGTAACAATAATCCTTTCAGATGTAATTATAATGAAAGAAGCTTTTAGTTGATTATACAATACTATAAAAATGTATGAGGCCATTCGTGGCGCAGTGGCACAAGCGTGCGACTATAAACGCGACAGGTTGTGGGTTCGATTCTCACTCTAGGAAATTACATATTGAATATATTTATTTCCTCGCTCTGGTAATGAGGCAAAGCACGGCGTTGTGTTTCGCCACTAAACACACAGTTTCCCCACCATTCGGTGGAAAGTGTCTTAATGAGAACAAAGTGTCTTCACAGTAGGTTTCCAGGTTGCCTTTGCCTACCATGGTATGTGCGAGATACAGCGAGAAGTTAAAATAAAAGTGACACGCACGCCGCCATCGCAGACACACACAACTATAAACGCTTTGGAAGTGGGTTCGATACTCGCTGAGGGAAATGATAATTTAATTTCTCCGTTCTAAAGAAACATAGCGCGGCGTTGAGCGTAAACAAGACGAAAGTGTTGAACAAAGTAGTCCTAACTACAACGAAAGATGCAGTAAAAGCTTACAATGAAATGATAAAATAGTTAACTAATAACTTGAGGCCAATCGTGGCGCAGCGGCACAAAGTGTGACTGTAAAACCGACTGGTTGTGGGTTCGATCCCCACTCGAGGAGATGAAATATTTACTTAAATTTAAATTTCCATTTCTTCGCTCTGGTGCCGGCGCGGCGTTGAGTTCTGCCACTTAACACGCAATCCCTCCAGAATTCGGCAGAAAGTGGGGAACGGAGTGTCTTACACTAAGTTCCCTCTGCCTACCCTGCTGTGTGCGGGATACAGCGTGTAGCTGATTTAAAAAGTTGAAATTACGTTATTCGTCTATTTGTCGCGAACATACTTAATGCAAATTTATAACTTAAGTGATTTTCTCATGGATGTCTTAGTTAGCACTAGACCAAATTAAAATGGGACCACATGGGAAGTACCAGCTTTCAAAGAATAAAAGAATAATCAAAATCGCACCACGGAGTCCAAAGTTCTAAGATAACAAATATAAAAAAATACATATAGTCGAATTGAGAACCTCCTTTAGCAGAAGTTGGTTAAAAACGAGAAGTTATTTGTTAATTTTATAAGGCATTCCTATAGACAAATACGTTAAGATATTCTAGATAAATATGTATACAGTAAACACGGCGCGTATTAGTCCTTCCAAGTGGAAACTTTGACGTTAACGCACAGCTTTTAGCTGTCGACCTAGTAATGAGATTTTAGAAAAGCCATTTTAAGTATATTTTATGTATACATTTGTATTTATATTGTAGTAAATTTTGTATTTTGGGTTCGATTCCCGCTCTAAGAAATGAAATATATACATTTCTTCGCTCTGGTAACGAGGCAAGGCGCGGCGTTGATTTCCGCCACTCTATGATTTCTGCCACTCAATGCCTAAAGAATTTGGCGGAAAACGGGTAACGGAGTGTTTTGACATTAGGTTCCCTCTGTCTACTCTGTTGTGTGCGGGATACAGTGTGACGCTAAAAAAAATCAATGCATCCATATTAGCAAAATATTATTTGTAACAACTGTAATATTGTTTTTATAATTATCCTCACAGAAACTTTTCGCTTCAAAATTTCGACCTTTTTCATTTGAAATAAAAATTTTTTTGCTTCTTAAAAACCTAGTGAAAGTGATGCTCCAGACGGTTCTTTAGTAAAAGTATAAAAATGAGGGTAGAATTTTAAATATTCAAAACGCTAATTCAAGCAAGTTGAATTTTAAGCAAAAATTAAGCGCCGCTCATCACTAGCGAGACACTGTGCTTGTGAATTCTTAAAGAGACTCTTTTAAAATATGCCTCTCTCAAGTTGAAATTTACTGTGGAATTTTGTTGAACATCCTACTTTTGTGTTTCTTGACGTTGTTCTGAAAAGAGAATAGAGAAGTATTCTATATACTGTTTAGTCCTTATTTTGATCAGAAGATGTGTGAATATTTTGTTATTTAGATTTTAATGCTGTTTTACGCATATAGTAGGGAAGGCATAGGAACCTAGTGTTAAAACACTTCGTTGTATACTTTCACCAAACTCCCAAGGCATTGTGTGTTGAATGGCGAAACTCAACTCAATCTTGTTATCAGAGCACAGAAATTAAAATATTAAATGTTTCATTCCCCCCAAGTAGGAATCAAACCCACAACCAAGCGACGTATGTATCTACTTACCAAAACGCCTCTTATGTGTACCTACAAAAAATTTACAAAAACGAACCCATAACCACCGCTCACATTTAGATACCATCAAAACCATGGCAACAAATACCTATATTGTATATTGCTTATTTGTACTTATATGGCAACATTTAATACTCTACGTCAATCCTCTTTCGAGGAATCATCAACAATCAAGATTAAGAAGCTAAGTCGATCCCCTCCTACGGTTCCGCTTCCTCGCACACCCTACAGAATGACTATCCACAGAACCCTATCACCCCACTGTATCTGTAAGTTTGAACGTTTGTGTATGTTTGTATGTGTGTAGATAATCACGAAACTATTCCTATACTGTTAATTGTATGGAGAAGGGAGAAGATTAATTTAAGCTTGTAGGTTTTAAAGTTAAATGTAAGATATGTTGTTTCTTAATGTGAAATTGAGGCGCAGTGGGGCTGTTTCTGGCTGTTAAAGCGACTGTTGTATTGGATTCGATTCCCACTCGAGGAAACGTTCATATTATAAGTAAAATATCTTATTTTCTTTATTCTGGTAGATCAAGTGCGGTGTTCAGTTTCAACACTACAATACGCAAAATCCCAAAATTTATATAGTAAAAAAGGCTATTTTTATATTTTTAGTAGTTTTCCAACTATCTTATTTCATTAAGGTTAACAATTACTATAAAATAAAATAAAAACTACAGTATTTAAACGTATAAAAGTGCAAAAAAACCAAGAATTTTGCCACAAAACCGACTTTCCGGGACGATATTAGGTCGTTCCTTAGCGTTTCACTCGCAAGTTCCTTTTATAGCCGGTTTAATTATATGCCGTAAAAAGTGTTTAGTATGAAAGCGGTGTAAACGAGCTGAGAGGTCGTGGCTGGAGGGCCCTCGTGGAGACGTCAACCTAGACTCGTAGCAATGCATAAAATATTGGTGTGTATGGCCTCTAGTGTTCGCATTTTGCCTTTTGCCTCTTTAGATTTTTTAGTTTTTGTACGATTTTTTGAGTAACTTGAAGATTTTTACGAGTTATGGATGTAGGTTGAAATGTGGGTCGTGGTTTTTGGAAAAAAAGTCGGTCAAGTGCGAGTTGGACTCGCTTAGCAATTTCCGGATTGTAGGGGAAATATAACTTATGAAAGTTGACAAAGTTATGTGATATCTCCACTTGATCTAGAGATAAATGCTCCTGACGGACGAACAGTCGGACAACAAAGTGATCCTATAAGTTACATATAAGTATTGACGAAAAGAAATTCTAAAAATTACTTTTTGCGAAAATATAAATTTTTAAAACAAAAAAAAATTAAGAAAGTATTTTTTTAAGAGTTACAAGACAAACGATTTAATAATATTAACTATTAGATATTAATATATATTTACGTATAGTATGTTACATAGAATATTTATTTCGTATTTGTCACTATTATGTCAATGGACGGTAAACGAGTAAAATGTCCAAAAATTTGTTACTTTCCAATGAGACACTCTGTTCAAATACACTTAAGAGTCCCGATTACGAATACAAAAATATTGCATAACCGAGGATTCTGAAATAAAAATTCGAGACCTCTCCTCCTCGAGACCTCTTTTTCTTAAAATCAGGCATAAATTAGCCATAGCGTCTTCAACTGATACCTTACTAGTAGTTACCTACGGAACCCTAAAATAGATAAAAAATTTTAAAATAACACTAGCAACAATATTACATATTATAATATAATATACAAAAATAGTTTCTCAATATTAATACCTTATATTAAAGATACTATACATACTCATATTTTATCAGTATACTATAGTGTTTTAGGCGACAAGTCCTCCATTTTAATATGTAAAAGGTAATCTACATGCGGTAATCCGTTGTTATCCAGCCCGCAGTACTTGGAACCTATATATGTATGTATGTATGTATGTGTATAGACTTAGGCATTTGCATAACGTATAAAACTTACAACATTATACTAAGGCTGCCTATTAAATGTTTTGTTTTAGGATATTTCTGCACTTCGCTTTTGGAGTTGTAATGTAAAACTGAACTGACAAAACAGATCTAAATAGGTAATCACAATGATATAAATATAACATCACCCAAAAATAATAAACGATTCATAAATAAACAATATTAATTTAATATTTATTTTTATTTATTGGATTAATTATTTTTTTGATTAGGTTATCCAATTTAAAAATTAGAATTTTTATCGGGTAGTTTCTATACCGGCATCAAAATTAATAAATCAAATTCACGATGTATCCCGCACACAACAGGGTAGGCATAGGAACCTAGTGTTAAGACACTCCGTTCTCCACTTTCCGCCGAGTTCTGGAGGCATTGCGTATTGTGTGGCGGATCTCAACGCCGCAATACATCAAATCAAATTTAAACTTTTTAGAAAACCTAAAAAAAAATCAACTCAAGCTCTGACGAACTACGCTCTACGTTCTCATCGAGGTACATCAAAATTCTTATATATAACTAGAGAGCGCGCGCGGCTTCGCCCGCTTATTAGGAGTGAATTCTAAAAAAACCACGAAACACGTGTTCAATAAGATATTTTTAACAGTCTGAATTTAATTTTTTATAAAAATCGGTGGCAATTTAAAGATTTTTCCATATAAACTTTCAACCTCTTATTTGAACCCTTAGGGGGTGAATTCTTAAAAACCATGAAACACGTGTTCAATGAAATATTTTTAAGAGTCTGAATTTCAAATTTTATAAAAATCGGTACAGATTAAAATTTTTTTCCATACAAACTTTCAACCCCTATTTCATCCCTTTAGGGTTAAAATTTTTCAAATTCCCTTCTTAGTGGATGTCCAGAATATGAAAATAAACATCTGCCCAAATTTCACGTTTCTACCATCAGCGGTTACGGCTCTGCGTGCGTCTTACCTCAGTCAGTCAGCACAAGTCCTTTTATATATATAGATGTTATAACTTATTGTTGCTATCATCTATCTCTATGGGGATTGCTTAGAATTATTGCTAGAGAGAGTGCTATTTTTAAATATATTTTTTTACATTTTTAAAATGTTATTCCACTTATAAAAACAAATAGAATATAGCGGGATTTAAACGCGCGCCTCTTGGAAATCGTTCAAGCGCTCTGACCAACGGCCATAGTCAATTTTTGTGTTTTCTAAAAAGTATTTGTCTTTCCTAAGTGTGGATAACACTTTAAAAATGGATGAAAAAGACAATTTGTTCGGAACAAACATATATTTATATATTTATTTACACATTTATTAAATGTCTATATGAATTTTAAACGAAATGACATTACAGTTCTAAGGAATGAATGATAAATCAAAATCGTCTAATATCGATTTGAGGCAAACTCGTTTCCTTTTCGAAGTCGATTTAAAATTGCATAATTTATTATTTGTTATATATTTGTTATAGATTTTTTGCTGTGACGTTGACTGATATGAGCTATTGTAATGATATTTATTTGTATGTGTTTGTTAGTAAAATTTAAGAGAGATTACATTTTTTATTTTTATTTAACATCTTCTAACACTACATATGAATATGATTCGTACCCTTTTTCCGTACGGTTATATTTTTTTTTATATTTTTTTACAATTTTAAAAATTTACTGTAAACCTACAGCTAAATTATACCTAAACGAGTTTTTTTTCATGTCTTACTTACAAATATTGCAAAGCCTAAGAGTTTGTTTGGATAAACGTGTTAATCGAGTTCTTGAGATTCCGAAACTATCAAAAACTATCGATTCGAATTGATAAAATCTTAAAAAATATAAAATTATATTTTTTTTGTTGCGCTATATTCCATCGTAGTAACACAGTAAGCAGAGGCAACGTAGAGTCACGACACTCGCCCCCGAGTGGTGATTGAACCAATAACCACTGCGTTCAGTCAGACGTTGGCATACTGCGCCACAAAGGCTGTGACAGCTTCTCGCATTTTACATACAATTATTATGCCAAGGTTAAAAAAGGTGGGTATATTTTATAAAGGCATTCAAAAATTGGTATAACTTCGACTACAAATTGCGACTCTGAAGTTCTACGTGATGTGATTGCCCGATGGAGATTCAATAATCTGCGTTACGAATAATAATTTATATTTGGCAATATCTATCTATATCTATCTGAAATATTTACTTAAATTTCTTCGCTTTGGTGTCGAGGCAAAGCGCGGCGTTGAGTTCTGCCACTTAACACGCAATGCCTCCAGAATTCGGCAGAAAGTGGGGAACGGAGTGTCTTTCACTAGGTTCCCTCTGCAGTATGCGCGATACAGCGTGAAGCTGATTTTGTAGTATATACCCACAATATTGAAAGACAAATATTAAGAAACGTATAGAATATTTAACGTAGCGGATCGTATCGAATTTACGCCTTTTGGTGATCGTCTCTTCATTTGTTTTCTATTGTATAATATAATTAGAGAAATTAGATTTACTACACTACTCGTTTTAATGTGGAATGGAGTTCCGCGAATCAACACGCACTTCAGAATTAGGCGGAAAGTGGGAAACGGAGTGTCTTAACACTAAATTACCAGTGCCTACGCTGTTGCGGGATACATCGTGAAGCTTAAAAAAAATTGACTCAACGCCATGATTGTGGTTTCAAATGTGTTTTACACTTAAGTTTGAAGTTTGATGTTTAGCGTAAAATTTTCGTCAGAGTAACGGAGAAACAAACACTATGTCTTCTTTGTCTGTACCTATTCTCTAGTAATGAGAAAGATGAAAATATTTACAATGAAGACAATAATAAAAATATTATGACAAGTTCAGACATGTCCAGCGAAGCCAAACATCTCAAGATGGTAATCAAAGTGCCCTCCGTCTAAGATCTTGCAGTTCACTGACCTGAGGGAATATTCTGAGGGATGGGGGATGCAGTGAGTGCTCTCTTCATATAAATTATCTTTAGCTTTTCATTTTATTTATTCATGTGTATTTTTAAGTGGTATAGAGTGGGTTGAATATACTTATTTAAAATGATTTTAGTGAACAAATTCTAACGCGGCGTTGAGTTCCTCGACTCAACAAGTATTATTATATTTTATAATTTTATAAATTAAAATACAATAAAATATATTATGCGCACTGCAGTCTTCTTCAAATCATTTGATACAGAGGACAACACTAGACACTAGGTTCCTTATGTTTGCTCTGCAATATAACTTTAAAAGGTACTACTAATATTAAACTGAAGTTTGTTTGGTTGAAGGTGCTAATCTCAGGAATGACTGCAACGAATTAAAAAAATCTTTTTGTGTAGGATAGTGAATCTTGCACGAGGCACAGGTCAACACGCTTTGACCAATAAGATCGATGTAATAATAAAAAATGCAGAAACGTGAAAACTTAATGCAAAATTCTTAATTTTTTCGTTTAGACCTAAGTTTAGAAAAAACTTTTTTTTGCTTCACGCTGTATCCCGCACACAACAAGGTGGGCAAAGGGAACCTAGTGTTAAAACAACGACGACGATGAGACGTCATTTACCATTTTCCCCCGAATTCGGGAAACATTGTGTGTTGAGTGGTGGAACCCAACGCCACGCGTTTCTTCGTAAACAGAGCGAATAAATAGAAATATTAAATATTTAATTTCCTCGGGTGGGAATCAAACACACAGCCTGTCACGTTTACAGTCACACTTTGAGCTTCTACGCCACGCCTGGCCTTATGTCATAAGTTACAAATCAAAAATGTATATTAATATTTTTTTTACAAAAAAAGATCGTTTCGAGTAGCATGCAGCGAGATATGAGCTCTTCCATAACACCTCTCGAATAATAAAGGCAAGCACTCGGCAATTAGGCTATTCATGTTTTTGTATTTTTTTACATGTTGGTAGTACGGTGAAAAGTCTTTTTTTCCAGCTTCACGCTGTATCTCGCACATAGCAGAAAAAGCAAAGAAACCTGCGAACGTAGTATTAAGACCGTCGACGTCGTCGTAGTCTTGAGATTTTGCCTGTCAAGTGGTGGAGCTCAACGCCGCACTTTGGCTTTGCTTTAATATATTTACACACACACATTTCACAGGCAAAAACCAGTTTATAGTAATAATAATTAAAACCCTATAATATGCTGATTCACATCCACCTATCTGGAACAGATAAATTGACACCCTCGTCAGTCAATGATGAGATGTTAAAGATACATCGATCTGATCTCAGCGTGCTCTGTGCAACATCTGATACCAACGTGTTTTGTATTGCAGATGATTCGTTATTAAGATATATGCAGTTCATATGATAATGGGTGAGTAATGAAAATTTTATGTAAACACTAGCTTTTGAGCGCGGCTTCGCCCGCATATTCGAGAAGACATAATGTGATAATATAAGAATAAACTTTAGGCGAGGTAGCCCTGATCGTAGGTACAGTGGGCTACAACGATACTATGTAATATATGGTAATATAAGTAAGTAAATGTCTAATTATATATATCAAATATCAGCTTCACGGTGTATCCCGCACACAGCATGGTAGGGAAAGGGAGAACCTAGTGTTAAGACACTCCGTTCCCCACTTTCTGCCGAATTCTGGAGGCATTGCGTCTTGGTTGACAGAACTCAACGCCGCGCATAACCTCGACACCAAAGCGAAGAAATGGAAATATAAATTTAAGTAAATATTTCCTCTCCTCGAGTGGAGATCGAACCCACAACCAGTCGGTTTTACAGTCACACTTCGTGCCGCTGCGTCACGACTTTTAGACTTCCTCGATAAATGGTATGACCAACACAAAAATATTTTTTTAATTCGAATCTGATGTTTCTGAGATTAGCCCGTTTAACCAAACAAACTTTTCCGCTGCATAATATGTATGTAATTGGAATTAAGAGACAAGTAGTCGTTGATTAATTACTGCCTTGATTTTTGCAAAAGGAGAACGAATGTAGTTAATAGAGTGATATCACTATGTTGAGGCCAATCATGGTGCAGGGCACACGCACACACGCGTGTGTCTGTAGACACGACATGTTATGGGTTCGATTTCCACTGCAGAAAATGAAATTTCTAATATTTCCAATTCTTCACCCTGGCGATGTGGTAAAAAAGGCATTGAGTTCCGCCGCTGACCGCGCAATCTTTCAGAATTCGGCGGAAACGGGAGTTTATTAATGGGAAAAAGGAGTGTCTTAACACTAGATTCCCACATCAAAAATACAATACGACTAAACATGTAACCGTGTACGCGAAAAAAACATATAATATTAATACTAGATAATAATAATAATATTAAAATAACAAAGCTAAGTACACACAAAGGCTTATGACGTAAGGAATGCTCGCGAGATAGCGAGTTCGGGGAAACGAGATCGTGAATGCCCGTGATGGCAGCCATTGTGCACATATCTCGTGGAAGGGGATTGTTCTTGCATTTTGACACAACTTTTACCCGGATTATATATTATTTTGTTAATCTTGTTTATTTTATTTTTAGATATTTTATTATTATTTTTAGATTCACGCCTTATCCCGTAAATAGTAAGGAGGGAAAATGGAATCTAGTGCTAGTGAGAACCATCTTACTTTCAAGATGTTGTTTTTTGTCTTCTTGCCACTGTAGGGAAATAAAAATAATTGATTCCTCCGACTGTAACGCCAAGACATCTAATCGACAACTGTAACGCTTCGACAGCCTCACGAATTTGAAGACTAATTTTAAACTTTGAGGCCAGTTGTGGCACAAGGGTCCAAGTGTGACGGCGTGCATCAGGGAACGAATGGGCCGTAATGGGAACTGAGTACCTTAATACTGGGCCCTCACGTTCCGTCTGTCTACTCTGCTATATGTATATGGGATACAGCGTAAACCCACAAAAAAAATAGTTTTATCAATATTTTGAGTCGTCAAGCAATCGCATTTCGCAGCATTAGGCAGGGTAAGAGTTTAAAAGACCACTCAGTATGCAATGTCTCGAAAATTAAACGGAAATCGGAGACGGAGAATGGAATGTCTCAGCCCTAGGTTATACCTGCCTTAACTAGTTGTTCCATTTTACAATAAAGCATTTGATAATTGT
Source organism: Heliconius hermathena (assembly GCA_013403705.1). Taxonomy (NCBI): domain Eukaryota; kingdom Metazoa; phylum Arthropoda; class Insecta; order Lepidoptera; family Nymphalidae; genus Heliconius; species Heliconius hermathena. The sequence goes on from JAAIXJ010000453.1 coordinate 136,548, forward strand.
GCCGTGATTTTTTATAACAGGCAGGAGCAAACGAGAAGAAGGACCACCTGATGTTAAGTGGATACTCGCTCATGGACATCGATATCTGATTATTTATGTTTTGCCGGAAATAATAATTGATAGTTTAAAATCAAGAAACAAAAAGCTCTAAATTTTAAACATAAAGATATAAAAGAACTGACAATCTTCAAATGGCTGAACATGCTTTCTTGAATGACGGCCAAAAACATTCTCAATTAAGTCACTTTTACCAACATGAAAAACGAAATCAAAATCGGTTCATCTGTTTGTGAGCTACGACGCCACAAACAAACATACATACACAGACAAATTGGTTGTCAAAAATGTCAAATTATCTAGACAGACGCCTAGCAACCGTAGCAAGTCAATAATTAACAACTGTACGTTAGCAGACACCAGCTCCTAGATGGTGACGGCTGACGATTAAGTCATCACACCCGAGCTTATCTTTGTAAGCCTGGCGTCAGCTTGCGTCTCATATTTGATACGGTATTTTGCGTTTATTTGAGATATCTGTCATAAAATAATATAAGAAAATAGGTTTTTGTATAAAAAAATAAGGTGTTGCTGATGTTAAAAAGAAAGAACAGTGGATATAATTATATACAAATACATATATTAATTTTGCAAATCACCATTCAATGGTCTTGGCGTAGTGGTATAGTACGACTGTAAGCGCGACGGTTGTTTGTTCGATTCCCATTTGGAGGAATAAATAATTTTCATTTTCTCGTTCTAGTTAACAACCGCTCGCTCTGGTGTCGAGGCAGAGCGCGGCGTTGAGTTCCGCCACTCAACATGGAATATCTCCAGAACTCGGCGGAAAGTGGGGAACAGTGTGTCTTAACATTAGGTTCCGTCTGCCTACCTTGTTGTGCTGTGTGCGGCTATTTTATTTATTTATTTTATTTAGTAACATGACAAAGCGCGACGTTGAACACGGTTACTTTTAAAATTGGACGATGCGTGGAGAACTGAGTGTCTTAACAGTAGCCTACCATGCTATATGCGACGTATAATATGAAGCTAGAAAACTCTATAATAAACCGAAACATGTCTTTTCTTAAAATGATGCAAAAAAAATATATATATATATA
>JAAIXJ010000453.1:137794-175384 GCA_013403705.1 Heliconius hermathena
ATTATAAAAAAATGTAGGTTAGTCCTGTGTTAGCATAATTAGTCCATAATTCATAAGAAGGCATGCTAAAACATTGTATACAAAATGTTATAAGGAGAGTACTATTTTCTGATATATTATGATATATTTCTTATTTAAAATTGAAATTAATCAGTTCAAAGTTAGTACCATAAATAAAGTTTATATATTTTTTTATTACTCTATGACATGAGGCTTCGGGAGTTCTGTCGAAAGTGGGGAACAAAAATGTCTTAATGAGAATGGAAACCTGGGAACCTAGTGTCTTAACACAAGGTCCCAAGGTTCCCTTTGCCGATAATGATATGTGCGTGATACATCGTGAGGCTAACTCAGATCAGAGACAACAGTTTCTTCAGACACGGTTCTCTCTACCTACCACTATGGCAGTTAGAATGTGAAACTAAATAAAGTAAGAAAATTACAACAATCTCGTTATCCTTTATATTTAATGTAGATTAATAATATATCAAAATCCCAAAAAATAGTCATAATTTGGAATAACCTAACTTGTAAGAAAAAGAACATTACAAACAAGATGTATGGGGCTACTTAAAGTAATTGATCTATCAAAAAACAACTTGCCAAATCGAAATGAAATGAAAAAAGCTGAGTCGCCACCACCCCGTCGTCACCCCGCCGGGGTTCATTTTAGGGGTAACAATGTAATTTACTAAAGTATTTGTGAAAATATGCTTTTCTTTTATATCATAACTATTCTTCGCAATTTTGTTTGTATAGACTTCAAGGTTTTTTTAGTTTTACACTGTATGCCGATCACAGCAGGCAGTGGGAACCTGAGAGAATTTAGTATTAAGACACTCTGTTCCCGTTCGGCCCATAATGGGCAACGGAAGTGTTCCGAATTCTGGAGACATTGCATGTTTACAGGCGAAACTCAACTCCACGCTTTGCCTCATTGTCAGAGCGAAGAAATGGAAATATTAAATATTTCATTACCTCGAGTGGAAATCGAAACCACAATTTGTCGCGTTCACTGCTTGCTTGTGCCCATGCGCCACGACTGGCCTCTAAATAATAAGATCTTGAACACAGTTCCTTCTAGTAAAGATCAAAATACAATCTAGCTTAAGCTCAGCACTTGCTATTTAAGCTTACTAATAAGTAAAAATAAATTTACTTTAAATTTGATCCAAGGATAAAAGAGGGCAAGGAACTTCAATGAAAAGATTTATCGTAATGGTCGTCTTGACGCCTACACAAGGCGTAGAAATATTTGCTTTAAGCATTTTTTTTAATATATTTTTTTAATACTAATGATTTAGACTCTTGCAATTTAGCTTCGTTAAATTTTGCCGTTACGGATTTCCACCTAAGGATTTTTTTAAATATATATTTTTATTCAAATCTCTGCTTTGGTAAGAATTTTTGAAATTTTGTTCGCAATTTTTTTTTAATTATATGCCTAAATATGGGGTGTCTAACGACTTACATAGCAGGGTTTACTTATTATATTTAAAAATCTAGTTCGTCGTCAATTGTTATATAATATTTAATTTTATCAAAACGCATGGCATTATAAATTTTATTTTTAAAAGTAAACAGTAAATAAGTTAGATGTAAAGTACCTGTCATAGTAATTTAATATAACATGCTTAATCTAAACGTATGTCATTATTAAGCCTAAGTTTTCCTTTCACTCTTCATAATTGAGTGAAGATGATTGATTGGTTATAGCTTAACTTTGAACTCGTACGTAAAAGGGTGGGCAGAGGAACCTTGAGACATTGCGTGTTGTGTTGCGGAACTTAACGCCGCCTTAATCTTGCCAGAATGGGGAAATGAAAATAATTATTTTCTCCGAGTGGAAATCGAACACGTTTACGTTTACGGTCTCTGGTACATTGGACGGTCTCTTGGAAGATAAAAAAAATAAAAATTAAATTAGCTTCACGCTGTATCCCGCACACAGCAGGGTAGGCAGAGGGAACCTAGTGTTAAGACACTCCGTTCCCCACTTTCTGCCGAATTCTGGAGGCATTGCGTGTTGAGTGGCAGAACTCAACGCCGCGCTTAACCTCGACACCAGAGCGAAGAAATGGAAATATAAATTTAAGTAAATATTTCATCTCCTCGAGTGGGGATCGAACCCACAACCAGTCGGTTTTGCAGTCACACCTCGTGCCGCTGCGCCACGACCGGCCTCAAATTATGTTTTAAAGATAAAAATTAAATAAGAAAATCTACATTGAAATGTAATAGAATAAGCATATTGATTTTTATATATTACATTGCTGATATTATTTTTATTCCTCAAAATGCAATGGTTAAATTATAATCGTTCCAGTGATCAAGATTAACCACTTATAATTGTTCTTAAAGAACATTTTATGTTGCATTTGGGGATCGAACCCACTACCAGCGGTGAAGACGAATTCGCTAAACACAAGACCTACATACTAGTACTATTTTGAATAATACTAATCAAGATATTAATGAGGCCAGTCGTAGCGCAGCGGCACGAGGTGTGATTGTAAAACCAATTGGTTGTGGGTTCGATCCCCACTCGAGGAGATGTCGAGGTTAAGCGCGGCGTTGAGTTCTGCCACTCAACACGCAATGCCTCCAGAATTCGGCAGAAAGTGGGGAACGGAGTGTCTTAACACTAGGTTCCCTCCGCCTACCCTGCAGTGTGCGGGATACACCGTGAAGCTGATAAAAAAAAGATAGTAATTATACTTAATATATAGGTGCACTTTATATAGAAATATGCTTATTGTTTATACCCAACACTTACATATTATATAAACAACGTAAGTTTAACATACCTATTTTACATTACACCCAAAAATGTAGAATCCAAATATTCCACCTTCGCTTAGATATTCTCACAATTTTTCCGTTTTTTTTAATTAAAACGCAAATTAAACAGTTTTGAACCCAAAACCACCGGTCTTATAGTCGTTTTTTAAACTTTTTAAACCCGTAGCTGGTCAAAAAAGCGTATCGTTACTCGTTAGTCATAGTTGCATGTCTGGCAGGATGTTATTGTTCCGAATGCACTATTGACTGGTACGTACCAACTTCGAATGTAAATAGGTACTGTGTTATACAAAATTCTTTGCATTTTTAACATTGCATCGCGTGTTCAAATCCCGGTGGTTATATTTGTACTTGTCTGGTTGAAATAATGTAAAGGCGTCTGTTAACGTTCCGTATAGAACTTATAGTGGAAAAAGGACGGAGAGATTGTACACTGTGTAGATTTTGCAGTGGAAAAGTGTTTAATATGTCTGCTTATCCATAATTAGTGTAATCGTTTAGCTTTATGATGTAAGCGTACAGTTTATTCGACAAGAATATATGTTTGAAGGTGTTATGGAAAAGAATTATAAATCAGCTTCACGCTGTATCCCGCACACAGCAGGGTAGGCAGAGGGAACCTAGTGTTAAGACACTCCGTTCCTCACTTTCTGCCGAATTCTGGAGGCATTGCGTGTTGAGTGGCAGAACTCAACGCCGCGCTTTTACGTTTATTATATATTTTAAATGAAACTATTTTAACCGCTACCTTCAGCTACTTTCATAGTATTATGTCCTATGGGATTTTACTTTAGAGTAATGCAGCCGGTATTTAACCAATATTTGTCCTGCAGAAGCGAGCTATTCGTGGAATCTATAACTTAGGTCCTAAAGACTCCTTAAGGCAAAAGTTGAAAGAAATTAATATATTAACAGTTGCATCGCAATATATTTTTGAAAATGTTATGTATGTTTAAAAAAACATTAATAATTTTACCAAAATTGGTGATGTTCACAATATTAACCAGGAATAGGCTTAATATTAGGGCACCTGTAACTCAGTTGCATCGAATCCGCAATTCTTTTATGTAATAAAATTATTTGAACTTAATATATTAAGGTTTTACATTTAAATCTTACAGAAAATTGTCATTCACGTGCAACAATTTTAATATAATAATTATATTATAACATAAAATATAAATATACGACATATAACTAATATAAAAAAATGTTACATATTTTCGTTAATTTTATGATAATAATATATATTCAACATCATACTAAAATACTACACAGTAATTTACCCAGCAGACTCTCAGTTTAGCTCCATGAAAACTACCTTACGGCTTCACAAACAAATAACTAAAAGCAACGAGAACTTTTAATCTTGGAAAAACCGGGACAATAACCATACAACTTAACTAGGCCGTAAGGATTAAAAGGGGGAAAAAGGGGGAGAAAAGAGTAGTATTTCACTTTAAGATATTAGAAATGACTGTGGAATTGCTCCACTTGCGTCGCATTCATTCATAAGCGTGATGCGAATGAACTGCGTAACAATGGGCGTGGAGTGTGTACTCAGTTGATTGTCCATTAGATACTGTTTTAATATACTAGGTTGTTTGGTGACTCTGTCTGCAGTTGCTATTGATATTTGAGGTGGGTTCGATTCTCACTTGAGGAAATGTAATATTTAATATTTTCCTTGTCTCGCTCTGGTAAGGATCCAAATGCGATCAATTCCGCCACTCAACACGCAATGCGTCAATAATCCAGCAAAAATTATTGGGAACAGTGTCCTAACACTAGGTTTCCAGGTTCCCTTTGTATACCGTGCTGTTCAGGATGTGCGGGATCCGTGAGACTATAAAAACGAAGTAAATAGACTATTAATCATAATATTTTTGTGATAGATAGGTACCTAGTCCATTTATCGAGGAAGGCTATTAATATCATTTGAACCCTTTTAATATAATCCAATGCTGTCATTTAGTAAATACCCACCCAGGAGCACTAAAAATGACCCATATATCAAGTCATCACCATTTAACTACGCGAACGAAGCCACAAGTAAAAACTAGTCTAAGAATATATCCCAAATAATGAAACTTTATCACATGTAACTTCTGAAAACTATATTCCAAACAGAAGCCGATAACAAAGCAAGTATGTATTGTAATTAAAATATTTTTTTTAAACTATTCTAGATATCACGGCCTATTCACGTAGTGTACGGGGAATGACCTGACTCCGATTACTAACAATGAATAGGGAAAGCTTCTCTTCATTTTGCAGCTTTTTTTTTCAGAACCATTTTATGCTTGAAAAGACAATGGACGTTTTTATTTACTATATATTGTTGTAAAAATATATTGTTTCTTTTGTTTTATGTATTGTATTATGTAAAAAAATATTTTTTGTAGATCTACAGAAACTGCCTACAACCTCAAAATCACGCGGTGTCAATGTAAAAAGTATGACTTTCTTTAATTTTATTTGGAAAATATTTTTATGAATGTTAGACTGAATCGTAAATACATTATTGTGTTGCCTGATGAAAAATTACTTAGCATTCCATCAATTCACAGTGAACTGATGTTAGTTCCAGGTAAGCCGAAATTTTTTGGCATGCTATGAGAACTCTATGTTATATCCAACGCTTCTACTTCAATCGCAAAGAAATGAAATTTTATAGCGCCTCTAAATGTTTTTTTTTGACTAGGAACCTAGTGTTAAAAACACTAAACTCTGTTCCCGTTAAGACACTTCCGTTTCCCTTTTTACGTCAAATTCTGAAGGCATTGGCTCTTATGTGGCGGAAATCTACGCCGCGCTTTGCCTTGTTCCTAAAACGAAAGAGGAAATTAATCTGCTTCACGCTGTATCCCGCACACAGTAGTGTATGCAAAGGGAACCTAGTGTTAAGACACTCCATTCTCCACTTTCTGCCGAATTCTGGAGGCATTTCTGCGTGTTGAGTGGCAGAACTCAACGCCGCGCTTGCCTCGACACCAGAGCGAAGAAATGGAAATATATATTTAAGTAAATATTTCATCTCCTCGAGTGGGGATCGAACCCACAACCAGTCGGTTTTACAGTCACACTTTGTGCCCCTGCGGTACGACTGGCCTCGTAAGAGAAAGAAATAAAATATTTAAAATTTTATTTCCTTAAGTGGGTATCGAAATCAGAACCATCGCGTTTGCAGTAGCACGTATGTACTCCTGCGCTACGACGGCGTCATTTATTAATTAAAATAATATGTTAAATTTCATCTCTGTAAAAAATACTTTCAAAGATTTCTATTTTACTACGTATAATAACATTCACTTATTAGGAATCTCGGAATGTAATCATCAAAATCGGTTCCCAGTCAAAATTTCTGAGGTAACAAACAAAGAAAACAGTCGAATTGATAACCTCATTTTCTTACAGAAGTCGGCTAAAAAGTACTTAATAATTCAGCAAAAAAAATCCATCTTACGACCAAAAGTCCACGCAAAGTTGTGACCGACGATTAGTCAGTAAATAAGACGAAATGAATGTACGTATCATATTTTATTTAAGTAAGCGTTTAGTAGAAATCTGCATTGCTTTAGAACAATGGTCGAGAAACAATGCACCGTCAGAAAGTATACGTTGTATAAAGATAAAATACATTTAGAAGGTTAGGTTTGGAAACTACAATACAAAACTAGTTGACTTAAAAAAGGAAATTTGACATTTAGGCAGGTTAGCGAGCACTAAGAGCAGAGTGATATCTTTCTCTAAATTTCAAATAGGAACGGGATAAGCGATGATCTTAAAAAATCTATGTAAAAAAATGACCACTATTTACAATATAAACCAGGGATATCTTTATAACAGTGAGTTGAGAGGAACTGAAACTGAGACTAAGAACATACTGATACATCACTATAAGTATATATGCATCATTATAGGTTATCAACTTCACGCTGTATCCCGCAAACAGCGGGATAGGCAGAGGCAACTTAGTGTTAAGTCACTCCGTTCCCCACTTTCTGTCAAATTCTAGAGGCATTGCGTGCTGACTGGCAGAACTCAACGCTGCGCTTTGCCTCGACACCAGGGCGAAAAAATGGAAATAAAAAATTAAATAAATATTTCATCTCCTCAAGTAAGGATCGAACCCACAACCACTCGGTTTTACAGTCACACTTTGTGCTCCTGTACCACGACTGACCTCTTGAACTATAGGAGCACTAAGAAAAAAGATTTCCATAATATAATTTAAAGTCCACACAAACAAAGTCGTGGGCGATAACTAGTATATTGTTTGTATATATTATTAATAATTAATACATATTCCCAAAATATTTCGAATGTGAACCAAATTACACATCATTCAGAAAGTGGATTTAACAAATGTCCTAATAAATTATTGGCGTTTGACAACGAACTGTTTAAATTAACTATTTGCTTTAACCACTATATGGAAATGTTGTATACTTAACTATACTACCTAGTAGTTCCTACCAGTCACTGGCAATGTTGTTTGTGTGGACATTACGAACTGACTAAGATATAAAACAGAAAATCCTGTTTTTTCTATTCCGATAGAAATTTCGAGAAATCCTTAAGTTACATAACAATGTAGCTTTCTTATTATTCTATAGCAATGTTGCATTCTTTAAAATGATATAACTTTCTTTATTTATAATCCAATTGAACACTAAATAACACTAAGTGTAAAGGGGAGTTACCTAGTGTCAAGACACTCCTTTCCCCATTTTCCACCGAGTTCTGGAGGCATTGCGTGTTAAGTGGCGGAACTCGACGCCATACATATAAATGTAAATAAATATGTTATAAATATCATTTACTCGAGTGGGGATCAAACCAGTCGATTTTACAGTCACACTTTGTGCCCCTACGCCACGACTGGCCTGAAAATTAAATCGGTGAATATATATATATAATATAAAATGTATCATTAAAAATTATTTTATAATATCTTCAACCAATGTATTATAATTATACATAGGCAAGGACGATCCTGATCCTTCCCTTAGGGTGTTAAATCAAACAAACTCTTCAGTTTTATTATATTAAGAATAGATTATAAAAGGCAAAAAACAACCGGAGTCAGCAGTACAATGTTATAGATCCCAACATATAGAGCCTAAAGTTTTATTTAGAAATATATATTTTTTCTCTTATTAGTGTAATTATAAAATGCTTGGATATTTCGCACACGTGCGCGCGGCGACGCCTAGCCAAGTGTGAAATTTTAATAGCTATGGGACGGCAGTGTATTGAATATAAATAGTATGGTGTTAATAATAATTTGGACTCACTTTGCATTGTGGAAAGATTATTTTATGTTATTATTTTTAATTATCTAAAATTTACTAACAAAAATAAAAAAATAACCTTTTTTCCACATAGCAGTGTAGGCAGAGGGAACCTAGTGTTAACTCTCCGTTTTCAATTTTTCACCCAATTTTCGAGACATTGCGAGTTGAGTGATGGAATTTAACGCCGCGCTTCGTCTTCTTAACAGAGCGAAGAAATAAAAATAAATAACTGTCCCGACTGAAAATCGAACCGACAACGCCGTGTACAGTCAGATACTGCGCTACAACAGCCTCTTACGACCGCATTTCCGCTACATAAATTTACTTTTCATTTCATTTAGAACAAAAAAAGAGATTTCTTTGTAATTAGTTTTCTTGTAAATTTTAAAATGTAAGTCAATTATTAACTATATACCAATATTGATCATTGATGAGACATTTAAAATTAGATTATGATTTATAAATCATAGCTAAGCACATGAGGCCAATCGTGGCTCAGGGGCACAAACGTGTGACTGTAACGCGACAGGTTGTGGGTTTGATTCCTACACGAGGAAATGAAATATTTTATATTTGCATTTCTTCCCTCTTTCTACCCTGCTGAATGCGGGATACAGCGTGAAGCTGAAGAAAAAAAAATGAGCACTAGTCAAGTAATACTTGTAATAGTTAGTAATTTATAAATCTAGCTAGCAATTTCAAAGTATACGATGTATAAAATTTTAAATTACATTCGCAAGGGGCCCGCCCCTGTCGTGTACCATTACCTCCGTCACAATGACTACCCATAGATCAAGCATTTAGAAGGTGCTATACAGATTCATGTATTTAAAGATTTTTTTTGAAGATCTGTTGATGTAAAAAAAGTAATTATTAATTTATTTAAAAAAAATGGTAGGCAAGGTGGGCATGTTAAGGCACTTCGTTCTTTACTTTTCGCACAATTTTAGACATAATACGTGTTGAGAGCATGTTGATAGAGCGCATAGATAGATAGTAGATACCATTATAAAATGGTACATTTTTTATATAACTTAGATTATAGTGTTGCAGTGGCTTAAAGGTGTGTACGCTGTAAACGCGACGGTTGTAGGTTCGATCCCCACTCGGGGAATTGATTTTATTTATACATATATTCATCTTCAATATCGGGAAGTTATAAAACACATATGTTTAGCTTCTCCCGTAAATATAAATATAGAGAGCCAACGCCGCGCCTTACCTCGAAACCAGAGAGATATTAAATATTTAATTTCCCTGAGCGGAAATCGAACCCACAACCCACCTTAACAGTCACGCGCTTTTGCCCATACACCACGACTGGCCTCACACTACATTACATATGAAACATAAAAAAAAATTATCCAGTGCACCACTGCACAGTGATATTATAAAATGCATGTTTCGCACGTGCAGTGCAGTGCAGTACACACTAACACAGTGCACCGTCGGCCGACGGCGTGTAAAATTTTAATCGTTATTGGCGTACGCGTGGGTCAGTCTGACTGCTGTGTAATTATATATACATATATATATATGGAAATACAAACATACAGACTTATGGGTATGATATTGTATGGAGCATTGACTTTGTACTTTTAGTATTTTTATTTAAGTTACTAGCTGGTCGCGCCGGGTTTACGTGGATATGTTAAATATAATTTTATTTGGTAATACAATATCGTGGCGCGGTACGTCTGTCTGTAAGTTGCGGTTTGATTTCCGCTTAGGGTATTTTTTTTGGTGTCCAGATAAAGTGCGACGTTGACTTTTGCCACTTAGCTTAAAATGTTTCGATGAATAAAAGTGATAAAAAGTGTCTAAGCACTACTTCCCTTTGCATATGCTCCTATATGCGGCATACTGCGTGAAGCTATATTTTTATTTATAAATAGAATATGACATCATGCCGAGGTGGGTCGGTTTCTGACTGTGCACGAGATTATTGCGAATTCAATCCTTATTCGAAGGAATGATTAAATATTTTTTTAGTGTGACCTTTAAAATATGCGGAAAGTGTGTAGAAAGGAGTTGACTATAAAATCGACTGGTTATGGGTTCGATCCCCATTCGAGAATGTGAAATATTTATTTAAATTTATATTTCCATTTCTTCGCTCTGGTGTCGAGGCAAAGGCGGTGTTGAGTTCCGGCGGAAAGTGGTAAACGGAGTTTCTTAACATTAGATTCTCTCTGCCTACCATGCTGTGTGCGGGACTCAGCGTGAAGCTGTTTTTCTTTTAATTCTCTAATATTCTTTCTTGTGTCGATCATAGCCGTGTAGACTTGAATGACATCGTCTTTTGATTTCATTGTTTAATTTGAATAGTAAACGTTGTTGTGTCTATTATAATAGACATACTATGAACATATTATTAACTATATACTATTTTGACCTTGAGGCCGTGTTGCAGAGGGATATCGATGATTGTGAACTCTAATAACAATTGGAAGTATCATCATCATCATCATCATCATCATCAGCCTGTCCTAGTCCACTGCTGGACATAGCCCTCTCCAATGGCACGCCACTGAGCTCTATCTTGTGGCTGGCATCGGCTGGATGCGAAGAGCTCAAGATTGGAAGTATGTTTTAATTAATTTTTAATTTATTAGATAGGAAGTGGAGAACGAAGTGTCTGAACACCTAGTTCTTTCTGCCTATCCTATGGACGAGTAAGGCTGTTTTTTTATTTAGTTCAACACAGTGTGGATTCTATAATGCATAGAAAATAGAATTATCTTCACAAATATGCATCTACTTTGTAAAGTGCTGATATTGAGTAAAAGTAAACAAATTTACTTTTAAAAATTTTACAATTTTATATTGGTCCCTATCACTTTGGAACCTTAAATATATATATTCCTTATAAAAAAATCGTCAAACGTAATAAAAACAAAAGGCGCTATCTAAAACAACATTTTAATGAAATTGCACCTGTAAGCTATGATTTCCTTTACGTTTTCTTTCCAACCCCCTACCCCTGTACTAAGAGGTAAGGGTGACACCCCTCCGTACACCGAGGGTGTTTTATACTTTATGGAACCCATAAAAACGTCGTAAGCCCACGATTCGTGTGCGGTTCTGATAAGAATTTATTTGGATTAGATATTGATGATGTTGATACTATATAATATATAATCTACATATTATTATAGAATGGTGTAAAATATGTAGTTTATCCATGGGAATATCCAGAGATATTTTCTGGGGAGGCCTGGACTGTATCTTTGAACAGATATGTTCGTGTAAATCTTAGTATATTATTTTTGGGGCGCGCCCAAAACTGTTCAGGGGTGGGCACAGACCACTCAGCTCCCCCTATTCCAACGGCTATGACTTTATTTAAATATTAATAATGTTTGTATGATCTATAAAAATTAAAAAACATAATTTACTTTTTTATTATTTTTATAGCTTGCGTTCTGAGCGGCGTAATCCAAAGCTCCACCTAGTACTTACTACCACACGCCACGTGCCTACAATCTAAATACTAATAGAATAGTAAAACTTCTTTTATTACCTATATACAAGCGGCCCCGTGCGGCTACGCCCGCTTGAAATATACGAACGATTTCCTCGATTTAACGAATTTTTCAAAATCCTCTAAAACTGCCCGTAAGAGCTCATCTCTATCTCTATATATAATAAGACAGTAAAAATATTTTGTCTGTACATTTAGTAATTTTGACTGAAATGGATAGAGGGATACTTAAAAAGAATAATAGANACCAAATTGTAACAAACTGCTTGATATAAAAAATAATGGTTTAATTCCCTTCAGTATCATTAAATCGAGGTTGCACTGTACATGAAAAACCCGACCAAGCACGAGTCGGACTCGCCCACAGAGGGTTCAGTACCAATTTCAGGATTGTGATTGGGCCGCATTATAGAAAACCTTACAGATTTTGATTATTTTGGTACTTCGTCCCAAATTTCATAACTGCAGGTCTACAAGATTGCTCCACAAATCTCTATTTATCATTGAGAAATTTCAAGCACCACGTGGCTGCGTGAGAGAATGTCAACTTACCTTGGAGAATCCTAAATCTTGAAATCTCGGTCTATATTATAATCATATAATCTCGATTTTTTCAATCATCATACAAATAATAATTTACAAACAATATCAAACAATAAAACATTGAAAACAAAAGATTTGGCCAATTTAATAAAACAGTTGTATAAAATAACTCATTTAGCAAGTAGAAGTTTTATCGGACAACATACTGTAAATTCACAAAACTTTATTATTGTATCAAAATAGCTTTTATATTGCTCCACAACCCTCTCGATCTTTCAGTGTTAGTCCTATAATAATCGATTCAGCTGGTCCGGAGGTTAACCCGGATAAACAGAGAGACAGACAGACAAAAATGTTAAAATTGTATTTTGGTATCGTTTAAGTAACTATATGAACTTGAAAAAACATCGTTACGTTGATATCAAAGACAGACCTTTTCATTTTATTTATATGTATCTATAGATGTAAAGGTATAGGTAAACAGTAAATAAGTTTTCAGTTTCAGCTTTACGCTATATCTAATATCTTGTGTTGAAAAACACTGTTTTCCCCACTTTCACATTGAGTGGCAGAACTCTACGCCACGCTTCGCTTTGTTACCAAAGCAAAGAAATGAAAATATTAAATCAAATCGAATCAAATCTAGTCTAGTGTTAAGACTCTCCGTTCCCCACTTTCCGCCGAGTTCTGGAAGTAGGAAAGTGGGGAAAGGAGTGTCTTAACACTAGGTTCCCTCTGCCTACCCCGCTGCATGCGGGATACAGCGTAAAGGTTCTGTTTAATTAAGTTGTTAATATAAAATAATCTAAACAAAATTATATGAAAACATGAACGGCTTAATTAAAAATTTACAAATAGTATTCATAGACGAGAGTATTTTATGCGAGTGAATGAGGAATGCGTTTAATTAACATAATATAAAAAGTGATTCTAGCTGAGTGTACCTACTATGTAGTGGTAGTATTTAGTTTCAAATGTACACATAATATGGCTAACATTTTTTAAATTATATATTATAAAAAATACAGGGTTCCGTTTTACTCTTATGTTACGTTAAAAAGTAGCTTGCAGCTTTACTGGATCCGTGGACCTACAGTAATGAAATTTGGCAAGAAGTGAGAATTTGCAGTACAAATAAAGAAAAAAAATCCAAAATTCGAAAATTTATAAATATTTCATAGCAAAAATAATTACAAACTTATAATTGTAGTTCTTTTCATACATAAATTTACAATTTATAAAATAAAACGTACTTTAATTTTGTTACCATAATTACAATTTAAAAATAAAACCAACTTCCACCGGATGACAAATTCAGGACCTAACCAAATCTCTCATCAAATTACCATTGAAATGTATATTTTTCAATAAAAAAAAAATGATAGAAATCTGTTCACCTAGTCAAAAGTACTAAGGTAACAAATGCAAAAAAAAACAGTCAAATTGATAACCTCCATACGCAAATCGGGTAAAAATGAGTGCATACGACCGCAAACTTAAATTTGTCAACTTTGTTAATAAGCTGCACGCTGTATCCCGCACAATGCGTGTTGTGTGGCGGAACTCAACGCCGCGCTTTGCCTCGACAAACTCAACTTTGTTAAAATATAAATTGTACTTCCCGTCGACATACAATCCTGAAATTGGTACAGAACCCTCGATACGCGAGTCCGACTCGCATTTGACCAATTTTTATAAGACCACGCGAGCGAAGTCGCAGTTAAAAACAAGTTACAAATAAAAAATACACGCGATTTTAAGAAAAGTCACCGCACGTGTATTTGTTACATCGTTGGTTGTGAACAAGCTAATTATAAATTATGTTTTGCATGTTTTTGTGCACTCTCTTCAATGCGTTTTTTTTTCAATGAGCTCAAGAAGAGGTTGCTCTCCATAGCATTTTAATATAAATATTTTATGTAGAGATACTCCTTTTATATATTTTTTAATTAATTAAATTAAGATGTTTTTGTTGGTCGTCAGTGGCTTCCAGAGTTTTGTATAGTTGATTAACATTGTGGCACGAAATTTTAATGTTATATGGAAATAACAACGTTGCCAGATTTTGGCTCAGTGAAATGCGGGATTTTTGAACATTTTAAGTATAAAAAATGCCGAAAGAATTCCGCATTCTTTTGCCAAAAGCCGGACAAAAAAATTATAATCATGAGGATTTAATTTATTATTTACCAATTACTTGAGTTTTTTATAATTATCATAAATATCAATAAAAATGTTGTTAATGGGGAAACGTCTCGTCTCTTACTTAAACGATATTGTTTTGGTTTACCTTTAGGTTAGAGAGTACTTCAGAGTAGTTATATAAAATTAACGAATATACTTATTTATATTTCTATTACTTAACGTATCCCTAGCGGGGTAGTGAGAGAGAACGGAGCGCCAAATGCTACGGTCTCTACTATTCTGCCTCGCCCACTGTCATCAACCTCTTCAAACGTGCCCTCCGGAGAGTCCTCATGCTGGTCCTTTTTATGTGACCTTTCTCTAGTATGTAATACCAACCATGGTATTGGTGGTACCAACACTGCATTGTGTACGGCCAAACGTGCAGCTGTGCTGACGTTTCGCCGTCTCATCAATGCAGCTAAGGCTCCCTTAACCCTGTTACCGGCAGCAATACGCCTTTCCACATTCATCTCGTATCTGCCATCTCTACTGAACATACTTCCCAAATATACCACTTCATGCACTTGTTCCAATATCTTACCATTTACACTGATCTTGCATTTCGTCCTTTCTTCCTTTCTTTCAAATACCAGAACACTTGTCTTATTCACGTTCAGGCTTAGACCATTCATATAGTAAGAAAATTATCTACAATTATAAAAAAAATACAACACAAAAGCTTGGTTTTAAATTGAGTAATTTCTGTTATGGGGATATGAATTAAGATTTTGATTACGCTATTACAATGCAAGGGTTTACAAATTTTTGGGGGCGCGCTTCACGAGGGGATATTGTGGAGGTAATGGTAGGCGGATAATAAATCACTTCAGACGGTTATATTTGTTTAAACTCTAAATTGTATTTACGGTGCAAATAAGTACTTTAGCCATGTTTTGTGTAGAGCAACGCAGGTGCGAACTAATACATATTTGTTTAGGAACCAATTTTTCTGTTTGATATTTAATTTTACGCGTAGGTAATCAAAAAGATAATTTATAAGGAAAGAGCCTTATTGCTTACCTTTATATCAACATCGTGGAAAGGCACAGCGAACCAAGGTTTTCCTGTCAAGCTTCGTCTAAAACCTGCTTCTCTTTCCACAGGACCCTCCGGGGTCCCTACATGAGCCCACAGCACGACTTCAACAACCTTTAACCTCGGATGAACTCGCTTGTAAATCTCTTCCAGACGTAGCCCAAAATCGTCACTAGTATCACTTATATTGGCAAAAGAGAAATATATTCCACACACAGCACCCTCCCCATCTTCAACGCAGTCAGTCAACGCCTCCAAAGTTGGTATGTTCTCAAATTTTCCATTCTGTGTCCCCGGTGCATCGCATTTCACAAGGACACGGCCGAAAAGTTTTTCGCGCCAATCCATTTTTGTTGTTTTTTTTTTATTTTTAAATTCCGAACACGTCTTACATTTTTTACATACAGCCCGTCTGTTTATTTTCTGTCTTCGCTGCGACTGGTTTGGTTTATTTGTTTGATTTAACACTACGCGGGACTAAAATATGTAAGTAATTAGTAGGTTAAAAAAAATTTTAACTGTCAATTACAAGGAGAATTTCGTTACTGATTTGCTTAAAATTATAGTAAGTTTTTTCTCCTTAAAAAAATTATAAGAATACAAAGTCTGTCTTCTATAAAAATAATAATAATCGAAATATTTTTGTATATTACTCACACCAATTATAAAATTAATTAACTAATTAATACAAATAATAATTTAAGCAAATCACAATTATTCTAAGTTATAGTTTTAAAATTCTACGCAAAATAAGTTTTATTTTTAAATGGAGCACACGCAGAGCACGGCCGAACGCCCTCGTAAACAAAGACCGACTGGAGGTGGGAGGGAAAATGAGGGAACCCTTCGTCACAGAGCTACGGAGTGAGACTAACTGCTAACATATTTTAAAAAAGTTTGATTTTGTTACGATAATTGCTATTTAGGGTATTATGGAATTGGAGTTAACCAACTATGCATTGATTTAATAAACTATGCATTGATTTAATAAACTTGTAGGGCGTATTTAAAAATATAAATAATTATTTTAGGTTCTTTATTATCGTCATAAATACTTTTTTTATTGGTAGAAAAAATTGTTTATGTTTGGTGTTATCAAGTTTATAGCGTGATCAATAATGAAAAAAAACGTTAATATACTTACTTAGCGTTTTGTTTCATATTATATTTCAATACGTTTAATTTCTACTAAGAAACTAAAATAATATTTAATATAATTAGTACACAGCAATCGTACAATAACACTAAATAATACTCATAATATTAATTATCAAGCAGTATATCGTCCTCTAAAACCAAATGCCAATTTAGGCATTACATCACGAAAATTAAGAATCATATTCTATGACAGTCTCTCATATCTCACGTAGAGTTTAGATTGCAAAAGGCTTGAATTAATTCACCGAGTCGAAACAATCCGTTGAGGGCAACGCAAGGGCAAAAAGCTTTGGGTATAGGTAGAGGTATTAGGTACGTATCCTATATCGGGCGGTAGTGCATGCCTCGGTACGTGTTTACACCGATACATTATGTTGATACGATTTTACACGTATTATCTGCATTTGTAATGCGATTTATTACTTTTTTTTAGCTGTTTATAATTTTTTTTGTTCTTTTTGTATTTATTGTAATAGTTTTTTTAAAGTTAAATCTACACTAAGTACCTACCTGTCAATTTAATATATTATTATAGGTATAACAATAAAAATGAATAGACAGATTTTGATAAAACTTGAACTGTTCCCTGAGCTAGAATAAACATGACTTAAATAAAAAAAAAATCTCTAAATGACTTTATCGCTCTCAAGCCTGAGATCAATATTGAGATGCCGTTTTCATTCATAGATTAGAAATTTATGAAAACGGCATCTTAAGATCAATCACATACTTGAGAGCGGTTTTAAATACGAGTCTTGGTTTCCAAGAAATTTGCACTTTTTGTGCATTTGCACAATTTGTTCCATTTCTCACAATGGTATCTATGAGAAAATCACATAAGTCTTAAATTTGCATTAGATATGTGCGCGACAAATGGACGAATAACTCAATATCAAGCCAACTTATTCCGATGATTCTTTTTTTATTTGAAAAGATACACTTCAAGGATAGTTTGGTGAAAGTTTTGTTAGGTTCTGTATATGGGATCTGGTTGAAATTGAACAAGTTGTTTTTTTTTGGGTTGAAAAATATAACTATACTGTAATTGTTACAAGGAAAAACATTGTTAAAATTGGTCTCAGAAGTGAGATTCCTCATCGTTGCATTTCTTTTCAACCAACTTCAAAAAGAGGATGTTCTCATTTTCAACCGACTTCAAAAAAGGAAGAGATTCCCAATTCGCCCGAATATTTTTTATGTACGTATCTCTCGTATGTTCTTGACATTATGCCAAAATGTTAGGATGCACAATAATACATACCTAATTAAGTTTCAAGTTTTACGAACTAAAAAGTAAAAAATAATTTTACATAAAGTGAAACGTATTATACTTTAATTTTGTTAAACAAAAATAATTTAAAAAATATTTTATAATTTTGAAGTCGATATCAAGCTCATGCTACAACAATCCTACTACATTATCGAATCACTAAGCCTGTTTGTTTTACTTGGCTACGCAATAATCCAATTTTACGTTAAAAATGCTTTATATAATTATGAGAAAGAGCTGATAGTCTTCAAATTGCCAGACTGATTTTTACCAAATATAATTGAGAACTAAAGCAAAGTAAGTGACTTTTAATTAAATAAAAACTGCACCGAAAGTCCATCCACAGTCCATCCGCTTGAGAGCTACGATACCACAGATAGACAGACAGACAGACACATAAGGGCATCGACGTCACACTTGCAACACAACATCCAAACGTATGATCTCAAATCTGATGATTTGGATAAGGATTCAGCATAAATGCAATAACCATATATTCACTTTTTTAAACATTTTAATTTTAGACGTATAATTTCACCTATTGGTCACAGCGTGATGTAACTTATAGCCTTCGATAAATGGACTATTCGACAGAAAAAAAAATCTTCTATGGAACCAGTAGCTCCTGATATCAGCTTGTTCAATGAAAGAAACTCTTTCCGTTTGTAATATTAGAATATTTATACCGCACCTTCGATGCGAGTAATACTGTCATTTATGTGTGTGAAATGAGTTAGGTATATAAAAAGAGGCTTAAGGTGCCTTTTCGCTTGGTGCATCAACATGACTACTGTATAATTACACAAATAATTTCCGCGAAAAATGGTAATTGTCGTTGTGGTTTTGTCGCAAATCAAATACGCGCTGGAAGAAACATTGTCACATTGGTTAGTTGTGCGGTTCACCGCCAACATAAATACACGTCCGAAATACACGTCCCCTGGAACCACATCATTAATTTACATGTCATATTCTATATTATTAATATTGGAGCAATAGTGTGTTAATTTGATACAGTTATGACTTATATTATTTCTCCAATACAACATTTATTACATTATAGTACAGTGTAGTTATCATCAACAACGTCTCTATTGTACAATATGACCTGTGCTTCCCCAATTACAAACTCCATAGTTGGTAACGTGTCTGGTGGCCACTTGGATGACGTAAAACAAAATCAGGTTGAGTGAAGCATTTGCATGACAAATGAACTTGTAACATTTATTGCAGTTTAGGTAAATGTCATGTCACGTACTTATCATTGATGAAATAAGGGTATTTTGCTAAAAATATTACTTAGATCTTTCAAAATGTTACACAGAGGGTCCTATTAATAAAGATGGCATGTCCCTTAAAAATCGTTAACAATCTCTGAATCTTAAAGAGGCTTATACTGAAAATAATACTCTAAAATCGGCTATAAAATACCAAACTGACTGACTTCTCAGGCACACTCATTCAAGCGATGATTTAGACTATCAAAAGCAAGACTTACGCGCAATGTAGGGACAAAGATTTCTAAGGCTGTGTAGCATAAATCCAGATCTAAACATGTTCTGATGCGTAAACAATATTACTTGAAAGTTTCATCCAAATCCGCTCTGTAGTTTTTGCGTGAAGGTGGAACAAACATCCATCCTCACAATCTTTCATCTTTATAATATTAGTAAGAAATAAATAATTTATATTTATCTTACTTGAATTGTCTTTGTCTCTCAGTTTTTTGTTTCACCTATAGCTATAGTGTATTCATTTAGGCATGAGATAAAATGTAAACAAATAAATACTGTTTCACAAACTTTTATGTAACTTTTTATTATCTATTCAATTTGGTTCATGTTTACTCATGTTTAAAAATATGAAAAAATCAATATAACAACCCAAACAAATTAATCAGTAAACAAAAGTTTAAGTTTAAAAAAACAGGAAATTTAATGAAAACAACAAAAGAAACAACACACCACAATTTTTTTATAGGTAGAAGAGTACAAGTGCAGTGTCGATCTGGTCCAACTAGGGCTCCGTACTAAATTAATGATTACTACTTACTACGTAAAATTACTTAGAAATATAAATTTGTAATATATATTTTTTGTGTTGTAGTATATGTCTTCATTTTATGGATTTTTACCGTTTTTTGTATGGTTAGTTTACTTTTTAGTTAGTTAACTTCATGATTACAGGTCCAGGCTAATAGATTTTAATACACACGGCGAGTTTCATACAAAATGCAGGAAAAACTATTTATAAAAACTATTTATATAAACGTATCTTTTGATTGCGTTGACTCAGAAACATGATTTTTTGTGCTCTTAGATACTCTAAGAGTAAGAGCAAGTAATTAGATTTGGAGATTTGATATCAATTTCAGCATGATACCTTTACGCGGTCTCGAGACACATGGACAAAAAAGGTGTAAAATGGTCTTGAAAGATGGATAGAGAGACGTACAAGGAGACGCTCAACAAAATGGTGATCCTATAAAGGTCACTTTTTTTTTCTTTTGAAGAACAGAACTCTAAACATAATCTACAAACGCAAAGCTCATCACTGTTAAAAAATTTTAGAACGTGTAGAAACATATGAAATTGTTGAAAATTCATCATTCACAAATTTTTGATCAGAAGTATTCTTGTTAATAGCTTTATTAGTTTGCCTTTACATTCTAACAAAGATTTTATAAAGGTCATCTATTACGTATTGCAAGAAATAAGTCGGAGCGTTAGAGTATGATTCATATGACAGATTTATGTGAAATCAATAATTGCGCAGTGTAATCGTCTTATCGCTACACACAATAGGTACCAAACTTTCTTTATTTATGAAACCTCGGGAAATATATGAGTGTGACATAGAAATATCTAACTGTAATAGTACTATATCTTACCTTAAATAATAATAATAATTACAATATCAAATAAGTATACTCAAAAGATTCATATATGTACGTAAAAATAATTTATTAGGTAAAATTAATTCTATAATTTTTCTAGTGTTGTAGGTAAATACCTAATGAAATTTCATAAATTAATCATCAAATAATTAGGCATTTGCATTTTTTAAAACTGTAAAATTTAAAATATTTTTTACATTTTCTCACTGATTTAACTTTATCTCAATTTAGTTTTTGTTGCAACGTCAATATTTTTTTCAGGTGGTAGTTTATCTAACTATACCGTTAAGTATTTTATACATTATTTCTCCTATATATAACGGACTATAAGCTCATCGTAATTTTTCCATTCTATGTGACATTGACAAAAAAAAACTGTTTTCAACTGGCACGCCTAAAAACCACAAATAAACAAGTAGAACAGACTTGACAGTTGACAATAAAATTGAAAAATGTTTTGGCGGTTTTATGTTCAAGTTTCCTTCGTAAATGTCTATAGAATATAATTATTAGTTAATAGATAGAATATAGTTCGTTTAATAATGATTACTGACATAATTGACTTATCATCTGATGATGAATCTCAAAATGATTCTGCATCTAGTTTGCCTACAACAAATAATGTAGAACGAAATTCAGATGATGGTATATTTAAATTTTAATGCTCACGGTTCACTAACAAGAAAAATGTTTTAAAGTTTATTAAACTTAACAAATCTTTTGTAGATTCTAATACGGAAACATCACCTACAACAAGTGGAATAAACAAAAGTCTTACAGGAAATAAAAGAACAGGAGGAAGAAGAAAAGGTATATCTATAATAGAGATTATTATAAGAAAAAGCCATTGTTACACTTAGTTGTCAAAGTTGTATTATAAATTTATAACTAAATTAATCAAGCAGGTGATTCTCACAATGGTGCTATTAAAAAGGATAAAGAAGAAAGACAAAAATTGAAAAAGAAAATGGTAGAGGAGAAAAAAATGAGGAAAAATGCTAATAAAATATACAAACCTGGAGAATGTATGAAGGTAAATTATTATAATTTCTAGGAGGTTTATTTATTTATTTATTTATTTATTGACACATCAACAATACATGTAACTTATAATATTAAAAGAAAATTTGTATATCGGTCTGGTTCTGTTACAAATATCAATTACAGATATGTACAGCATTCACAAAATAATCCTGATTAATTACCAGTCATAATAAATTGAATTACAATTACAAGTAATTACAATTACAAATATTTAAAATTACAATTAAGTGCAGTTAGACATTACAATTAAAAACAGTTAAAAGAAATAATTATTAAAACAAAAACAATCATAATTAAAAAAAAAGACAATTCATACAATTAGAATAATACAATAAGCCACATATTAAATTATATAATAAATTACATAGTACAATTAGAATTCATGGAAATTAAAAAATATTTAAATAAGCAATAAATAAATTAAAATAACTATGTTGTATTATATGTGCTCGTATATATATGTTTACTCATCTTAAAGGTTCTAATCATCTGAAAATTCACTCCCAAAGTCAATGAACACATTTATGGTACTTCTTACTTTTAAATTATTAATATGATGTATTGCTATGCAATGTAGCAAATTGTTATACTCAGTATTCTTTAATAAATGGACTCCAGAACAATCCAGCATAAACATATTTTTCAATTCCTACTGGTGGTTACTAAGATTAATATATTCTACCCAAAAGTACATCCACAATCTTCAATATTATAAAATATTTGTATATTTTATAATATTAAATAATACATACTTAGTAAAAAATTTAAATTTCCAGTATATGACTATTGAAATTCACCCAACCTTACTCAATTCATGGTTTTGTGCTGATATTCAAAGGGAAGCAAATGCAAGTGGGGTTAAAATTAAATCTTCTCCAAGTATATGTGACACTGCTTTGGTTTTATGGACAAGAACCATTGTGCCCACTTTGCAAAATCATGATGGGATTGTAAGTAATTTATTGTATTTTGTTTTGTATACTTAGATTGTTTTGTGTCTTATTGATCCTATCCTAATTATTCATATAAATATATTTTGTTCATTTGATCTTGTTACAAGACAGTAATGAGGTACTCAACACAAACTTCGTAGCAAAAGGAGTGTATTAAAACTAGGTATTAAGGTTCCCTCTGCTTTACAGCTCGACCCTCACTAGATTGCTTACTCTCTGT
Source organism: Heliconius hermathena (assembly GCA_013403705.1). NCBI lineage: Eukaryota > Metazoa > Arthropoda > Insecta > Lepidoptera > Nymphalidae > Heliconius > Heliconius hermathena. The sequence continues at coordinate 160,687 of JAAIXJ010000453.1, forward strand.
GAGTGGGAATTGAAGCTACACCCATCTTGCTAACAATTAGATGCTTTCTAACAATGTTCTTTATAAGAAAGAGTATTAATAAAGTAATAATAGAATCTTAGAATTTTTGTGATTATAATATGTTTTTGGTCAGTTTATACGTGACCTCAGACTTAAAGGCAAACATTGGATCTTCAAAACATACTATTCAACTCTTCGGATTTCCGTAAATATTTAAATTTAATGTACACAATTCAACCACTTTAAGAATTTTGTTTAAAAAACTAGTAATATAATGCTACAGGTACAACTAACCCCATCTAAAGTAAAATGTGACCACGGTCTGTACGTTCTTAGAATAGAAGAATTAGAAGAGTTGGTAGTGTCTCACTGCCTTTCAAAACATATGAAACAAGCTATGCAGTTAGCTGAATGTAAATTGAGCTTAGTGCTGTTTGGTATGAAGGATTATTTTAAGTGAGTGTTTTATCTTTTTTTTTGTTCAGTGGTCAAGATATTTCACTTTTCTATTGTTTTGCTTGTTTAGGAAATAATGTTAATAGTTCCAACTTATTACTTGTCCTGTGTACAAAAGAAAATAAATAGTTAAATGTGAGTGTTTGTTTATTTAGGGATTCAACTGGTAACCATCGCTTGTACAGTTATTTAGTTTATGTCAGTGCTTTGATAATGTTGCTTAATTTTCATATCTTTCACCATTTAAAGAGTAGGAGTAGAGATTGGGGTGTTTGGGTGGTCAGGGTCCACCTCAAAATAATTTGGTGCCCACCCAGCAACAACAACAAAATTTTGCATGAGAAATTAGAAAAAAAATTACATAAAAAGATCAGTTCCAAATTCAAAAGTCCAATGGAAAAAATCTCCAGATATGACCATGATGAGTGGTCATTGGAATAGTAACTATATATTATATTTACAATTTTTTTTGTAATATTTTTTTATTCTTACATAGATCATCTGGTCGTAAAGGTGCTAGAAGTCAAAGGTTGATGTCAGAAATTGAATTGGAAAAAGCTATTACAGGTCACAATCATTTACTACATATATATCAGCTTCATGGTGTGTCCCGCACACAGCAGGGTAGGCAGAGGGAACCTAGTGTTAAGTCACCCCGTTCTCCACTTTCTGCCGAATTCTGGAGGCCGCGCTTAGCCTCGACACCAGAGCGAAGAAATGGAAATATAAATTTAAGTAAATATTTCATCTCCTCGAGTGGGGATCGAACCCACAACCAGTCGGTTTTACAGTCACACTTCGTACCACTGCGCCACGACTGGCCTACTACATATATATAATAATATATATAAAAAGATTTAAAATTTTAAAGAGGCCAAATGTGAACGCAGCAGGTTGTGGGCTGGATTCTTTTGAGAAAAAGAATTATTTAATGTTTTCATTACTTCGCCCTAGTAGCGAGGCGAAGCGCGGCGTTGAGTTCCGCAACTCAACACGAAATGCCTTTAGAATTGTGAAAAGTAGAGAATGGAGTGTCTTTACACTAGACTCCCTCTGTCTACGTTGCTGCTGGGATACAGCAAGAGGTTGAAAATACTATACTAGAATATATGATATAGATTTATTAAGTATTTTAATTATTTTATTCTTTCTCTGTACATTGTGTTGGTTTTATGGAGCTACAGAACCTTACAGTTAGAACGTTTTTTGCTTTACACTGTAACCTACATGTAGCCAGAGGGATGATGATACTTAGTATTAAGACATTCGTTTTCCACACACCGCACAGTAATGGAGTTAGAGTAGCGTTACAGCGTTTAGAGTAGCGCAACTTAACACCGCGCTTTATTTTGCCTTACAACTCAGTCAGGAAATGAAAATATAATTCACCGAGGAAGTATCAAATACACAACCATTGCTTTTAAAGTCAGATGAGGTCTCACTGCGCCACAATGGTTTTAATGTAAGATTATTTCTTTATATTGCATCCTTTATCATATCATATAATATTTATAAAAACTAATTCTAATTTAAATTGAAAAAAAATTAAATTGAGTAAATTAAGTTCTTTTTTTTCAGATTTACTAGTAAGCGCAGATTGTGACACAATTTTAGTGAACACTCCAAACGAACTAGCGTTGACCATCGTGCAGTTTACTAAAGCAATAGCTGAAGAACCATATAAGTAAGTATAATTTACATAATATTACTAAACATATGTTATTTGAAAAAAAAATCAGCTTCACGATGTATCTATACACAGCAGGGTAGACAGAGGGAACCCCACTTTCCGCCGAATTCTAGAGGCATTGCGTGATGAGCGAGGGAGTCCAACGCCGCGTTTTGCCTCGACACCAGAGCGAAGAAATAAAAATATAAATTTGAATAAATATTTTCCTTCCTCTATATTATTTTATATTACTCATAAATCAGTTTCACGTTGTATCCCGCACACAGCAGGGTAGGCAGAGGGAACCTAGTGTTAAGATACCTTGCTCCTTACTTTCTGCCGAATATTGGAGGCATTGCGTGTTGAGTGGCAGAACTCAACGCCGCGCTCGTCCTCGACACCAGAGCGAAGAAATGGAAATATAAATTTAAGTAAATATTTCATCTCCTCGAGTGGGGATCGAACCCACAACCAGTCGGTTTTACAGTCACACTTTGTGCCTCTGCGCCACGACTGACCTGAATAATATTTTATATAATTATATTACTAATATCTAATATTACAATTATTTGATACTAGCGACTCGCTCGCGGCTTCGCCCGCTTTAACTACTTAATTATTTATTTAGTATTTTAAATGAAACTCTGCAACCGGATTAATCGTGTATATTTAGTATTATACATTTTTGGAAACACAAACAGTAGTCCGTAGTCACACGTGGTAGACTGAGGTGACATCTGTCTGTCAGTTGACATAATTATTATATCAAACTACCACCAACGATTTCTTAATTACCTTTACTAAAATGTTTTCCGCGGGATAGTGCGAGATACTGCGTGAAACTAAAAACATATGTGTTATCTTTATTACAGAAAAGCCAAACGAGCCTTAGATGAGCAAGCAGATTTTTATATGCGCGGTGATAACAAGAAATGTGTAGCGGTAGATAAAGATGGTAAATATATATAATTTATCTATATGTTCGTTTGACATCCTCTATCTCCTAAACATTTGTACCAGTTTCATACACAGCTTCTACCGGTTAAACTTATTATTATGGTATAGTCAATCTATACAAAATCATTATATAAAATATAGTCTGTGTTAAATTTTTATCAGATTTCACATAAATTTTCAATACAATATTGACAATAATATTGTTCAATATATGACCTCGCCACACTACGCAATATTATTGACAATATTTCGTCGTAAAATCTGACGCAGTCGCTTAGTAGCTTTATTTGTTTGCATACATGTTAAATCTAAAACGGATATAAATAAATAAGCCGATGCTTTAGTTATTGTATTTAGCTTACTTACAAAAAAAAAGCCAATAAAAAAATTGGTGTCGATGCAAAGCGCAGTGTTGAGTTCCGCCCCTCAAAAACGCAATGCCTCCAGAAGTAAGTGGAAAATAGCGAACATGGCAAAGTTATTGTTTCCAACGAACCACTGCTTAATACCATTTTGAAGAATGTCAGCTCCTTTATTTTGGTAATTAATAATAATTACATCCTTAAGTTCCCTCTGCCTACCCTGATATGTGCAACATACAGCGTGTAGCTAATTTTGCTAACAGAGGATGATTAAAAAATTACATTTCTTTGTAAATATCAACCAGCTTTTTTAACGCACTATTTTTCTTGACTTTATCGCGATATGCTTCAATAGATGTATTTCATAGCTCTGGATAAGTCTGTCATGTTTTAATAAACTCTATTAAATATTGTTTTTCCGTGGGAGTAGTAATATCAACATTATTCTCGCTATTTACACTGTTTTCATCGCCCATCTTGAATAAAAGTCATAAGCGTCCTCCTCCATTGAAATGTTTTTTTCAAATAAGATATTGCCGTACTCCCGCACACGACAATATTGTTGACAATATCCCTGCCTCCCCCCGGCATTGTCGTGGCAAAAACAGAATTTCTAGAAATCTACAATAATTGACATTTATAACATAACATAATTGACAATACGTAGTTTATTGATAATATTAATATACGTGTGCGGCCAGGCATAGATAGCCATATACAGTGTCAACATAAAGTGATTACGTAAAATAGTTTTTTTTTTTCAAAACGTATAACAATGTGAACATAGCGGGATTTGAACCTACGCCTCTTGTAGTATTTATACGTTTCTAGAAAAAAGTGTTTTTCTTTGCTAATTGTGTGATTAAAAAAAAATTAAATCAGCTTCACGCTGTATCCCGCACACAGCAGGGTAGGCAGAGAGAACGTAGTGTTAAGACACTCCGTTCCCCACTTTCCGCCGAGTTCTGGAGGCATTGCGTGTTAAATGGCGGAACTCAACGCCGCGTTTTTGTCTCGAAACCAGAGCGAAGAACATGAAAATATGTAAATAAATGTTATTATTATGAATATTATAAATATGTAAATAAATATTTCATTTCCTCCAGTGGGGATCAAACCCACAGCCAGTCGATTTTACAGTCACACTTTGTGCCCTTGCGCCACGACTGGTCTAATCGTGTAGTAACATAGTCTAATCGTGTAAAAATAATTGTTTTTTTTTATTTCAGGTCACGGTCTAGGTCGACTTTGGCAGCAAATGTTAGCAATTTTACCACATTCCAGTCTAGAAATATCCAGAGCTATATGTGCTAGATACAAAACCCCTTTGGAATTATATGAAGTAAGTTCATCCATACGATTTTGTATTTTTGAGTGTTGAGTGGCGGAATTCAACGCCTCGCTTTGCCTCATCACCAGGGCGATGAAATAAAAATATTCAATATTTAATTTGTTAAGTAGGAATCAAACCTACAACCTGTCGCGTTTACATGATTGTGCCCCTGCGCCACTACTGTTAATGTTATTTATCAGTCACTCAGTACATATGTATAGGAAAAATGTACTGAAATGGATATAAATAGTAGTAATTAGTGGATAACTCGCAACTTTCCTCGATTGTAATCTATTTTCTTACTTTGTTTTCTTTAGGATAGACGCACAGAAATATTATTTTATTTTTAATTACAAATCTTTATACCAGTCGTGGCGCAGGGGCACAAAGTAGGTTCGATCCCCACTCGAGGAGATGAAATATTTATTTACATTTATATTTTCATTTCTGTCGAGGGGAAAGCGCGGCGTTGAGTTCCGCCACTCAACACTCATTACCTCCAGACATTGGCGGAAAGTGGGGAACGGAGTGTCTTAACACTAGGTTCCCTCTGCCTACCCTGCTGTGTGCATAATACAGCGTGAAAAATATAATATAATTTTGTTGTCTTTTAACAATAACCGACCGATGTCACGATTTGTGATTAATAAAAGTTGGTGTAAAAATAACTTCTTTATTTCTATTTCAGTCGTTAAAATCGGATGGATATGGCGAATTGGGTTCATTACCTGTTTCTCGTGCAGCACTCCCAGGAGCGAAGACAAGGAAGGTGGGCGTGGAATATTCGAGAAAGATACATGCTTTATTCTGTGAGGAAGACGGGGACGTGTTGCTGGACTAGATTTAATTTTTAACCCTCCGCGCAAAAAAGGAGGTGTTATAAGTTTGACTGTCTGTGGCTCAAACGTATGGATCGATATTGATGATACTTTTTTTCATTAAAAAACCAGTTTCCTTGCGGTGGTACTTATGGTTTGATGTTAACTCGGAAAGCTATAGTGGCTGATGGTTACACATATATTTTTAATTATATTTTTTAACAAAGCAACTGTTGAGTTTCTCACCGGCTCTTTTTAGCAGAACTGCCTTTCAGGTCAGTGGTTGTTTCCTGTAGGACTGATACTACTGACATTTCTATGTGGCTTGATGATACAAGATTGCTTATAATCGCCTATTTGTATAAGGAATATTTTGATGTTAAGAAACCAATATTAAATATATTCATCACTGTTGCCTTCCATATAAGAAAACAATAATATGTCTTGTCCTACACAATCTTAGCTAGTTTTTGTAATTATTTATTTCTTGATAGAATAAATTAAGTGAAAAATTCGTTTCCCCCCGCCGTTCTCTTAACTTTTTATCATTTTGTTACGTCCAAGCGCCTATTGTATGTGAAACGGGAATTTTTATATAAAATAATATTCCCGCCTGTGACATCATGCGCTATATACAAATCGTGTAAATAATCAATTTCCCCGAGAGAGGATCGAATCTACGACCGTCGCGCTTACAGTCAGACGCTGTGTCATGTGGGACTTATTTTTTTGTCCCTGAAATAGGTGGACAGTGACTCACCGAGTATCTTGTTATTCTCTTTAAGTTTTCTTTACTCTTTCTAGGTGGGTAAAGCTTAAAGCATTTTATTGTGGACGGAAGTAACCTAGAATATGACACTCCGTTCCCCACATTCTGTCGTATTTTTTTATGGAAAAGACAAGGCAATTGAGCGTTTGGGTCACCTGATGGTAAGTGACTACCGCCACCCGCGACCCCGTGCAACATCAGAGGAGCTGCAGGTGTGTTGGGCGCCGGAGCCCGGCATTATCTGATGCGAAATGCAGTGGCATAAAGCCACTACTTCACGCCGGTTTTAAATGCCGGGGGTGGTAATGATCCGGTCGAGTCTGCCCATGCGTGTGCCATTGCTGGCGACGTGACTCTACCACACGTACTTTAGTCGCCTCTTACGACACCACCAGTACCAGGATGCTCCTATTCTAGGCCGGGATCATATTGTATGTTGAATGACGAATGTTAACGCCGCTGTTTATTTTCAGAAGGAAAAAAAAAAAAGAAAATAATTGAATCCCTTTGGTACAAATGGAACGCACAACTTTAGCGTTTATAGGTAGAGACGCTGTGTCACTGTACTGTACTGTGCAGTAAGACGGCCTCGTTAAAGAAATGATAAAAAATCAATGACTGAAACTGTCAAATTGATAGTCTCTACCTTTTGAAAATTGATAAAAAAAAATATTTCTTTACGCTGTATCCCGCACATAGCAGGGTTAGCAGAGGAAACAGAGTGTTAAGACACTCTGTTCCTTATTAAAACATTTCCGTTCAGAACTTTCCGCCGAAAAATAAATTTAATGAATTTTTGCAATTTCTGTTTCAAAAAGGAACAGATATAAGAACGTATCTAAAAATTATATATGTACATTAATATTATGTAAAGAATTCAGTTGACCTTAATTCGTGTAATGTTTTTGTAGGATATAGACGTGAATAAAGAATTCTGGAAGCATTGCGTTTCGAGTGGCGGAACTCAACGCCGCGCTTTGTCTCGACACCAGGGCGAAGAATGGAAATGTAAATTTAAATAAATATATCATTTCCTCGAGAGGGGATGGAATCCACAACCTGTCGCATTTTGTGACATTGGGCCGCGAATGGCCTCTGTTCTGTTGTAGTTCATTAATAATATTGAAATTATTAAACTCAGTTTTTTTTATCAATTTTTTATTGCCTTTTTTGTAAGTAACTAAATACAATAGCTTAAACAACGGCTTTTTACATTCTAGCTATTTTTGAGTTAACACGTACACTATTGAGCGACTGCGTCAGATTTTACTATGAAATATTCCAACTAGCGGCCGCCAGCGGCTACGCCCGCTTAAACTACATGATTATTGATTTAATAAAGAGAAGTGATTGACAACTATAATGACTTTTAATATATTTTTTTATTACTTTAATCTGTAATATTCTAATATGATTTTTTTTAAAGCTCTGTTAATATTGTACTGTACTGCTTCAGAAACAGCCTTAAATGTTAAATTATTGATTTGGGTAATGATTTATAATAATCTTTGTAAAATAACTGTAATAAATACATATTAACTCCTGTACAGTTTTTAAATTAGTAACATATATTATTAGCTAAATGTACAATTGGTAAATATGTAGTAATTACAGAGTACACGTAGAAAGGATGTTTTTAAGCATTTTTATATAGATTTATTTCAAACGAACGAACGAACCAAAAATCTATGTATTTGCTTGATATCTCTTTGAAGATCAAATCGTTCTTTATCTCTGTGTTGAATTAATTACGATTTAAACTTAACTGTTATGATTTATGAAGATAATCTCCACTAACAGTTCAATTTGTTTACTTTGTTGTATAAAATATTGTATAATAGTGCTTCAAAAATATATTTATCAACAGTCATATAATCAAGACGTTTCGAATGTCATTCTTTAGCCAGGAATCTTACCAGCGCGATTGCTATATAACATTCGCAGGCAAACTAATGCCTTGAGTTCATTCAAATGACGATAACTTTTTTTTAATGAACCGATTTTGATGAACCAAACTTAAGTAGTTTAAGTTGAGTTAAAACAAAGCAATTGGTGAAACTTTTAAGTAATTCGGTTCAGTACTTTCAGAGAAAAATGTGGACATACATATCGACAGACAGACAAGAAATTAAAAAAAATATTTTTGCTTTCTATTGTTCTTTTTAAGTGTCCCTCTATCCATTTCAGTCAAAATTACTAAATGTACAGACAAAATATTTTTACTGTCTTATTATATATAGAGATAATATTGTGTAATGCGCGTGGGCATATATTGGACAATATTATTGGCAAAATAAAATAAATAAATCCAGGCAATCGAGGCCAGTCGTGGCGCAGCGGCACAGAGTGTGACTGTAAAACCGACTGGTTGTGGGTTCGATCCCCACTCGAGGAGATGAAATATTTACTTAAATTTATATTTCCATTTCTTCGCTCTGGTGTCGAGGTTAAGCGCGGCGTTGAGTTCTGCCACTCAACACGCAATGCCTCCAGAATTCGGCAGAAAGTGGGGAACGGAGTGTCTTAACACTAGGTTCCCTCTGCCTACCCTGCTGTGTGCGGGATACAGCGTGAAGCTGATTTATTTTTTTATTGGCAATATAATATTGACAATAATATTGTGTGTGTGCGGGTTAAGGACCCACATCTAACACGTCACGACATTAGTAATTTGCAGTTTAGTCTTTTTCGGCATTTTGTGTCTGCCTTGCTTTTACCTATTTATATACTTATATACTTTATTGACTTAAATAGTTTTTATAATATAATAATAATTTATTGTATTCTCTCACACATTTTTACGTGTGGTCGACCAAACCTCGTTTATCTAACATAAAAAAACTAAAAATGATACTTCTCATCTTTTCTCTTAAATAATATTTATATAATATAATAAAGACAATAAAGAATTTTAACTAACTAATAAAGTCTTCTTTATGTAGTAGGCATTGTCGTAATTTAAACCTTGTTATTGACGGCCGCCATGTTGACATACAATAAGCGCTTGTGGCTATTATTATTTGACGAGTTTTATCAAAAAAGCGACTATTCTGTGCAACATGCAAACGCAGAATGAGAGGCGAGCAGCGGACAAATGGGAGGGAACCCTCTCTCCCCTTTACCTTTATTACTTGTATAGTCCGACAAAATCGTTATTGCATATGAGAAGCACGCGCGGTAGACTTGCGCAGAACGCTTATTTTGATAACTGTATATAGATAGAGAGACGCCCGCTACCCCGCGAGCCCGATCATAACACTAAAGTACAGTCGAGCGCAATCCTGTCAGTTGTTTACTATGAAATGTGAATATAATATATACAAAATGGCGTAGTAGAGCATATTTACCTAATAATATTACAAATAATAATTAGTGTATCAGTCTTAAGAAACATGCAAAATAAAGTCATGGATAAGTATTTTTTTTTAATAAAACGGAGGTCTTAATAAATTAATTAAGTTAATACATTAAACTTAATCAATCCAAATTCAATCAAAAAATTCCAATAAAAGAAAATACTTTATTACCGTTTTACTTAAAACATTATTTATTAATGTATACAAGAAAATAGAAAAAAAATAGTTTAAATAAAAATTGACAACTAACAAAGCAAGCATTTAAAACGGTAAAAGGCATTTTTGTTTACAATTAATTATATTCTTGTTTGAACCTTGTAGTGTGAGCTCGATTGTACTTGTAAAGATGTGTGGGTATGAATTTCCTGTAAGGACGTAGCACTCACACTGAGGCATGGCAAAGGGATATCAGGCTATTATTCTTTATACTTGAAAAAAATATTTAAACTATTTACCTAATATATATATTTTTTTAATATAATCTTTAAGAAGTGTAAGAATTATACGTATTTAGATATTCCTAAGCGTGGAATAACACTTTAAAAATGTTTAAAAAAGTGTAAGAATTGTCAACTATTTTTTTATTCATATTGCATGTACAAACTGGCATTATGCATATTAAATATTTATGTTGTACATAGATATATAGTATACAAATAAATATTATGGTTCATTTGATTATATTGTATTTACATAAATATCATGGTTCATTAGTTACTTAATTTAGAATTGACTCCTGTTTGTCGTTTACAAAAAAAAAATATTTTCCAGACCATTCTCGAATTATTCTCGTCAAAGATGTATAGAACAGCTGATTATTTTTCGATATTTATATGTCCTAATAAAATTTCCATTTTGTATAATTTACTATAGCATAAAGATGATCAGATATTTTAAATAACATTTAATTATGATTTGCTAAGCGTGGAGTAAAACAATATAACAGGGTAACACTGATCGAACATTTTCTGCGCATACGTATTCTGCGCAATTTCACGCGAGTATTTCCGATTATCAATAACGATGTTGACGGACTATACTTAGTGCGAACGTAACCTTGTCGGAGTGTACACACGTCGGCTCGAAAAGTACACTTACGTTCACATGTTTTAATTTAATTTATTATTTTTGGTTTATCTGTTTTATCTAGTTAAAATGCCTCTCGGACGCTACGCAGTTTTGCGTACCCAGACACGTGAAATGGTGTATAATGTTTATAATTTTATTAAAAAGGAATCTGAAGAAGGGCTTCAATTTAATTTGAATTGTGTGCAAAAGCGAACTGCAGCAGCAACAGGTGTAAGTGTGAACACTTGTCGACAAATTGTTAATTTAGTGAAAACATCTAACGCCAGTTTAGGTCTACGTACTCCAGGAAAGAAAAGACTTGCAAGAAAAAGGGTTACTGAAGCAAATTGCTATGATCAGTTGGTAATTAGAAGGATTGTTCACACCTTTCATATCGTTGAAGGCAAATTGCCCACTCTTATTCAACTTTTAAAAAAGTTGAAAACAGAAATAAATTACAGTGCATCTACTACCAGCTTGCAGAAACTTCTTAAAAACTTAGGATTTAAGTACAAGAGAACTGAAGATAATAAAAAAATATTGATTGAAAACACGAATATTCGTTTTGAACGTATGGTGTATTTGGCTAAGGTATCTAAATATCGTGCTGATGGCAGACCAATCGTTTACACAACTGAATCCTTCGTTGACGTTTCTTATAGAAATTCAATAGAGAAGCCGGAGAACAAACCAAAAAAGACCGTTACTAAAAATTTTCGTATTGTCATCGCAAACGCTAAATATGAAACAGGCTTGTGTCTTTTAGTGTTTAAAGAAGGTATAAAAACTGGAGATTTTCAGGGGACGATGGATTCTGAGAATTACGAAAGATGGGTCAAGACACAATTAATACCAGGTCTTCCGCCGAATTCAGTTGTAGTACTAAGCAATGCTCCTTATAGTAAAAAAATTGAGGACAGACCGCCTACTTCAAACGCTAAGAAATCTGACATGATATCATGGCTTATTGATAAGGGTGTACCTTGTAACGAGAATATGCTTAAACCAGAACTCTTTAAATTAATTAGCTTAACCAAAAACAAAACAAACAAGTACAAAATTGACAAACTTTTTCAAGAACACAATCATACGGTGTTACGTCTTCCACCAAACCATCAAGACCTTAATCCGTTGGAAATGGCCTGGGTAGACATAAAACGTTTCGTAATGGAAGAAAATGTCCAATGCGATGTTAATAACGCAATAAGGCTCATAGAAGAGAAAGTAAACAGTATGGTTGAAAGTGAATGGACGGCATTGTATGATGAGGTGAAAAAAGTAGAGGAGGAATACAAAAGAAGTGAGCAAATCATTGACGATTTAACAGATGAATTTACTTTTCGCGCGAGTGATAATGAGTCAGAAGAAGAAGAGGAACAAGATTACAGTGAAAACGATACTGATTCATCTGACGAAGATCTTTCTAGTGATTAAGATATAGAAAAAATGTTTAAGCTAATAAACAATTAAAGCTTCTTTACGAATTTAGTTTATTTTCTGTCACCTATTTCAATAAAAAATATATGTACATATCTCAATATTCTAAGTTAATAAATTATTTACTTGACTGTACAATGTATTGAAGATGCATACAATTTTATATTGTTGATGCGTTTTATGTAAAAAAGTGTCATTACATAATTTATATATTGTCGATTACCTTGTAAATGATCAAAAGTAAAGTACTGAGATGATTTAACATTTTACCTTACAGTACGGTAAAACTAGACCATAATTTAATAACATGGTTGTCAAAAACAAAAAACTTGCTATGTCTTAACAATCATAAAGTTAAATATGGTATTGCCATAGTAATATTACATATGATCTAATAAAAATCGTCTTTATAGTTTCAAGTGAATAAAGATATTTTATATATTTAATGGAAATAAACATAAAATATTTGTGTTCATTAAAATATTTTGGATATTTTGTAGTATTATTAAATTACTACAATTTATAACACATTATTTACAATTGCTTTGTCAGATTCTTACAATCTTATATGCAAAATCTTATTTTGCATATAAGATTTAATAAGTTTTATAATTTTGTAACACATTTTTTTTCAGGACATTAGTCTACTCTAAGTAAAGCTTTAAAAAACCAAAATGTCAACATAATGTCTTAAAGAGTCAAAATAAAAATATCACAATCTAACCTCAAATGTAGCCTTACTTCGTTAAGTTTTAACTTTGATAAATCCTTTTTGTCAATTATAAATAAAAATACTTAAAATTATGACGGTGTTTATATCAAGACTCGCCATATCGACTTTCCGCAACACTTTTAAAACAATCGCAACAAATCCACTAAAGGAGTTGAGGCCGGCCAAAACTGATATTTTTCCAAAGAAAAATGATTTATTTCGTATGGGACAGCAGATATTTAGAAATTATTCCAATGATAATATACAGCCTACGACAATGTCTGTGGATAACAAGAGCTTGCTTTTAAAGAAGAAAACAGTTCACAAAAAAGTGGTTCTCGAAGACTTAACTAAGAAAGAAGGACATTATTTAACTTTGGCGTATGCTACAGCTAATTCATATGATTTAAAAGGTCTAAAGGAGAGATTAGTACAGCAAAAGTTATATGAACCGGGAACGTAAGGTTTTTAAAGATTTATTTTCTTATAATAATGATGTAATATTTTGTATAAGTGATGTAACTATTCTTTTTGGATTATTTTTACTAAATGGTCATTCATTACATTCATCATGAGTCTTCGGTTATCAAACACAGCTTGATAAGAATAAAGAAAAGTGATCATGTAGTTATCTGTTTTATCAATATAAATAGATCAATTTTTTATGTGAAATTCATAAATTATTAATTATATAGTCACTGAAACTGTTCAAGAGTAATAAAATATAACATTAATATATTATTTATCAAATTAAAATCAAAAAATAAAATCAGCTTCACGCTGTATCCCGCACACAGCATAAATATTTCATCTCCTCGAGTGAGGATCGAACCCACAACTAGTCAGTTTTGCAGTCACACCTTGTGCCGTTGCGCCACGACCGGCCTCACTTATTATCAATCAATATTATTATTATTTATCAATTTACATATTTCATATAGGGTACAAGATATTTCACATTTTTATTTGAATATGTTTTAGTGTTACTCCTTACAAGGGGTAGAAAAATATTCATTAAACATAAAAACTTGAGTGTTAATTCAAGTTTTTGTATTTTATAGCTATGCCTACACTTCATGGAAGCCATCTAATCCATATATTCTTATCAAGCTATATTGAACTTGGATGATATTTAAAAGATGTAGATTCAAGTCTTGTTATTTTTTTTCTATTTCTGAAACCATTATTCTATTCTAAAACATTTTTCTATTATTATTTCACATCAAGTCTAGGAATAGTTTTCATTGTAAACATAAATATTTACCATGTACAATATTTGTATGAGTTTAACAGACAGATCTTTGTACTAATTTTAGGTTGAAAGCACAAGAAATAGGTGATGTAGTGGTAGCAAAACCGGTGTACAGCATCGGCGATGAGCCTCGTGAAATAATTTTCTTTAAAGAAGGCGCAGTTGTATTTTGGAATTGTACTGAATTGGAAGCTAATAATGTTTTGGATTTTATAAGGCCGTGAGTATCTTATGTAACATATTTTATAACAGCTTCTTTCAACTTAACACTATTCTGCATATACCAGGGAAGGCAATATTATCTACATCCATTGGAATATGTGGCACTCCACAACTTCGCAGTTTCGTAGAAACTTACTTCCATCCACCAAACAACTGTGGAATGGCTTACCAATATGTCATATATAAAGTAGTATAAATTTATGTGTTGTCAAAGATTGTCATTTTAGAAGGTACTTATTTGCTTTGTTCTGTTCTGTTCTGTTTCTTATTTTATGGCTTTTAGGCGT